>JABFFI010001144.1:0-47219 GCA_013623725.1 Fusarium robinianum | reverse complement strand
AATTAAGAGAAGAAAAAAAAAAAAAGTCGTCCATTACCAAAACCTGACCCTATTCTTGGCGCAAAAAAAAAAAAAAAAAAAAAAACAGTTTACAACAGGGGGGCGTCGGGAAATGCCAACAAACGAGGCCGCTCCTCAGCAAGATCAACAGCCCCCCTCCCAAAATCCACGGGCCGTCCCCCAAAAACAGTCCAATATATCCTCATCCATCCATCGCGGCCCTCACTTCATCCGATCGAAATAAAATAAAAACGAAAATAGTGTGAGTGCGATCGAGTACCAAAAAAAAGGGGGTGAGCGCCCTAAAAACCAAAGCTAGGGGGAGGTGAAGTTGTTGTAGTACAATGTCGAAGAACAAATAAAAAAAAGAAACCAAAATCCGTTAGTTGATCTCCCCTTTCTCGCTAGGCGTCGAGTCGATGAGCCAAAGCATCAAGACGCCTTTTTTTTTTTTTTTTCGTCGGGTCAACGCTTAGCGCTTGCGCTTCTTCTTGCCGTTGCCCCCGCGCTCTTCTTCCTCCATTACGCTCTCGCGATCGCGCTTCTTTGCCTTCCGCTCCAGTTCGTCCCAGTCCTCACCCTCCTCGGAGCTGTCGAGCTCCGCGTCATCGTCCTCATCGTCGTCACTCGCGTTACTTCCAAAGTCAGAGTCCTCCTCGCTTGACTCAGAGGCCTCATCCAGCTCCTCGTCACCAATCTCGAAGTTGGATTCTTCATCGGACTCGTCCTCGCCACCAGACTCATCAGAATCAGCCTGCAGGAAAGACCAACCACCGTCAGCAAAGAATCGGTGCGTGTCCTGCGTGACGGTCTTGATGATGGTTGGCCAGTTGAGGTTCAGGGGACCTTCGGAAAAGGCAATGTCGGAGGAATCAAGATAATCCTTGACTTGGTCGAGCATCTCGATAGGGATGGTGTTGATGTGGCAGGGTGCCCGCGAGAAGTCCTTGAAAACAAAGACCACATCAAAGTTCTTAAGACCAAACTTGACACGTTCCAGGTGAACGATTTCGACCTCTTCGATGGTAATGACCAAAAACGGAGGCTCCACAACCTGAATCAGGCAATCCGTAGTCGGTTGGATGAAAACATTGCTTCGGAATGGCACACCGTGGAAGCCAAGGTCGCGGATCGGCAAGTCGACCTCGATGCCCTCGTTTCGGCCAGCCTCTGCGATCTTCTGGGTGAAACCTTGGAAGAGGCGATCAAGATCAGCTCTTCGGCGTCGTTCCTCCTGTTCTGCCTCGAACTCGTCTTCGTCGCCATATCGGTACTTTCGCTTGCGGTTACCCGTCTCGTCGAACTGGATATCAGTTGCCTCTCGGTAGAACTGCACATCCTTGGTCTTCTTCTTGTTGCCCACGATAATGGGATCTTTGAGATGAATGTGGATAATGACAATGAGCTCGTGCTGGCACGGCTGGAAGAAGAGGTGCTTGACGTTGGAGAAGAGAATGTCGACTCGGTGCTGAGCGTTGAGGGGTGATTGGTATCGAATACCATTCTGGTGAATCTCAATCTTTCCGGGGACTCGCTTCCCTTCCATGGCAGGTCGAATGTAGACATTATCCAACACAGCCGGGCGGCGGTCTTGTTCTTCGTCAGCTTCAAATGCAGCAGGGGGGGTGTAAACAACTCACTTCTAATCTCCACCAGCTTGTCCTGCTCCACGACGTCCTCCATATCCTTCTTTTCTTGTTCCTTCTTCACCACATCGCGCTTCATGTTGGAGATCTGCGTTGCTATTTCGCTATATCTCTCACCATCAGACGAGCGGAAAGTCAAGCTTCGGATGAAATGGGCCGAGGCATCCTCGAAAGGCTGATCATCCTTTCGACCAACACCCTGACCGGGGGACAAGAAGTTGATACGGAGAAAGGCAAAGTCATTCTCGTCGCTCTTGCTTGCGTTCTTGATGGTGTTGATGTGGAATGGGACCGGTCGACCCATGATAGGGAGAACAACCGTGCTGTTCTTGATGTCAACAACGATCTCCAGGTTCTTGATCCTGAGAGGGAACTGGTTGTCTCTCTTGTAGGACTCGAATCGCTTGAATTTCTTCACCTCGCCACCGTTCTGACCGCTTGTGGATTCGGAGAATCTGGCCAGGCCCTCCTTCTGCTTCTTTAAAGCCAGCTCCTTCTGGTGTTCCCGTCGTTTTTTGTCAGACTCTTCATCGACTTGTGTGGACGCACGTCCCGAGCGAAGTCTTGTGCTTGTGATGTTCTTAGTCGCAACAGCACCGACGCGCGGGTCCTTCCTCTCCTTCTTCGGCGCGGGCTCAGCCTCTTCATCATCCTTGAAGAAGAAGGAATTGGCATCCGCGCTTGTAGGAGCCTCGGCAGTGAAGACAACCGGCTCTGCGGATGTTACTCGGATCGTGTCGGTCAGGACAAGGGCGTAGACCTTGCTGCTCTTATCTTGCGGCTGTGGGTTATCAATGTCATGGAACCCGGTGTTGATAATGAGGGTCATTCCGTCTTTCAAAGTCCTTTGGTTCTTGGCGTTGAGCACAAGGGTAGGATCCTTGTTCTCGAGACCAATACCCCAGCCGACATTCTTAAGGAAATGCTTCTCCATGTCTGGCTTCTTACTCCTAATAATGCTCAGAGCCCTGAGATAGACATCTCTCGCAGCCATACCGTCTCGGATTTCCTTGATGATTGTGTTGTGGATAAGAGTAAGGAGCTTGTAGTTGCTCTCCTGAGACTTGTTTGGGTCGACTAGGTAGGTGCGCGCGATGGTCGAGCAGTATGACTTGTATCGCAACCCCATAGCAGCAATGATGATTCCGGCATGCAAATTGTCGTCGTTGGGCTCTCCCGCAAACCTGAGGTCATACTTGCCGCCACTTTGGATTGACGGTCCTAGGATCCAGTCAAGCTGCGAGGGGTCCAGGTCGGAAGGGAGCTTTCCCTTGCTGGGGAGTTGCACGGTTTGCCAGAACTTGTTGTCGTCCAGCTTCTTGTCGACTTTCTCGGCAAGCGCCGAGTGCTTGACTTTCTTCTCGGCATCGAGAATGTTGGACATTTCATCCAGGAAGTAGGGGGTCATCAAGGCCACGCAGGCCTTGGAGGCAGTTCGCATCGCTCTGAGCTCGCTCTCATCTTTGATGGCAAAGGCGTGGGTCGAAAGGGCCGCGGAGACGTCGACTGAAGGGACATCCTTGCATTCGGCCGCAAACACCTTCTTCCATTCGTCGACGAAGGGTCCTCTCGAGGTATCTCTAGAAATCGTGCCGACTTTGTTCTGGATGGGAGAATCTTGTTAGACTAGTTAGAAACTGGGAGGGGATGCAATTGTCATACTCCTGCCTCCTTGATCTTCTCGATAACCTTGAGAAAGAGCTTCTCGTTCTCGGCCGCATCCTTGCCTCGCACAAGTACTTCGATCGGGAATCGGCCGCCCTTGAGCTGTTCGAGATGTTTCGCTGGAGCGCATTGTCAGCACATGTTTCGCGCAGGAAGCGCAATCATCGACCTACCTTTCTTTGCCGTGGTGAGGATGTACAACGTGTCGAGAGTGAAGAGCATGAGTGTCGTCGGAAATTCGTATCCCAAGAGCCAAAACTATCATTTTCTCGTCAGTATTTTGATGATTTCGCGGGAGATGGATGGCCGGTCGGGGGGGCGCATACGTGAATGGCGTTGTTTTTGTGGAATTCCGGGATCTCCTCGACCTTGCCCATCATGACCACAATGGACTGGGCGCCGCCAAATAGCCCATCCTTGCCTCGGAGGTCATTCTTCCAGGCGGTCACAAAGTGGGAGATGCGCTCCTGGAACACCTTGGTGTCAATCTTGATCTCGGCCATCGTGACGGATGAGCGCGGGAACGAGAAGGGACGGGGTTAGGTTGGAAGGGGGCGATGAGCTGGAGAGAAGGTTGTCGACGCGAAAAAAGTGATGTCGCGTTAATGGTCCAGGTTGGGAGCTCTTGGTCACGTGACCATAGCTGGTACGCGTCCCCCGCGATCCAAGCTTCCCAAAATCCAAGTGCCTTGTAATGTGGAGATCACCACCTCGGTATGGAGTCGTGAAGGTCACTGGGAAGTTGGAACAGTGAGAGAAGGGCAAAGAGTCTCAAAAAAAAAAAGTCTGTAGAGGGGTTTACATCTTTGACTTTCTGATCAGATTGCCATCTTGGAACAAGCAAGCAGCCATGGAAAAGAAAAAGAAAAAAACACAATTCTCAGTGCCCATCTACAGGCAGTACCTGAGAGACAACTACAGTGCTGTTCAGTGAGCCTAGGTACCTAGTATCTATATTCATGTTATCCGCAGACCACCGGACATCAGATAACATGGCGACTTGGTGCTATTGCCCGCGTGCTAGGTTTCCTCTCTGGGGCCTTTTCTCCCAATTGCCCACTCCTAAAGCCGAACCTCAGTTCCGCAAGCAACGCATTCTCTCGGCGCCGATGATCGGGAAGTGGAGACGGGAGTTACGATTAAGAGCCGACCCCGCGCATATCCGGATGAACATATAACCAACAATGCGGCATTCTCATCCATCACATTTTACGTCGTTAACTTCGCAATCCCTAGACGAAGATCCCCAAGCTTAACGCGACCCCAAAGTACTACCACACAGCATCGTTCACCACTTCCCAGACAGCCAGCCATTCACTTACACCCGAATCCGACTTACCCTATACAACCCGTCAACATGAGAGTTCCCTACGTCTCCGACCCTCCCCCGAGCAAGAACGAAGAAGAGGCAGCCATCGTCAAGCGCATCCAGGAACGCCGTGCCCCTCGCCCCCTCCAACCCCTCGACCTTGCCCTCCTCCACTCCCCTCCCGTTGCTGATGGCTGGAACTCGTTCCTCGGAGCCGTTCGTACCAAGACATCCCTCAGCGACGACCTTCGTGAGCTTGCCATTTCCCGCGTTGCCGTCTGCAACAGGGCGTGGTATGAGTGGAAGCATCACGCCCCGTTGGCTGTCAAGGGTGGTGTGTCCGAGGCCGGTCTTGAGGCCATCAAGCAGGAGACCCTGGGGGAGAGGCCGGCTTCGCTAAACGAGAAGCAATGGGCGGTTCTACTCTACACCGATGAGATGACCAGAAATGTCCATGTCAAGGATGAGACGTTTGACCATCTTCGCGAGTTCTTTAGCGAGCAGGAGATTGTGGAAATCACAGCCACAGTGAGTTGACATTGCTGTCTGTCAAAACAACCCGGACTTCTCTAACCCACAATAGGTCGCATGCTACAACTGCGTGAGTCGGTTCTTGGTCGCATTAGATGGTAGGTCTAAAAAACTCGTAATGCTCATTCATCTAACTAGGCTAACGCTGATACTGTCTATAGTCGGAGAGCGGAACGGCACTGGTCCCGATGCTGTATCTGGTCATTGATGGCGCGCTCTGTCCTCAACATCTCCTGATGGAAGTGTAACCAAACACCCCAAAACCAGGGGTAACTATGCAACGAAGTGGAACAAAGGCACAAGAAACCACAATGGACAATGGCAAATAAAAAAGAGCAGCAGCAAGCAAACAAACTGACAAAAAGAGGAAACGAGAAGAGAAAAAAAGGTCACCAAGAAAAGGGGTATCCCATCTATGCGAAGCGAAGTGAAGTCAGTGAACCAAACTCCCCGGTACTCCCCAGGACCGTCGTCGTGCTCGCCTCGTAGATTCATTCATCCGTCATAAACCCTGCTTCCCAACCCCGCAGGCCCAATGTCTGAAGCCCCGTTCAGATCGTGCCGTGTTGTGATAATGATGTTGGCCAATGGGCCGGACCAAAACGCCGTGCCTGTGTTGCAGTGCCGTTGCATACGTCCAGGCAACCTATTTTCTAGTTATGCCGTGTCGCTATCACCAGATGCCAATAAAGAAAAAAGGGGAAGTCTAAAGACCCGTGAAAATTGCGCCGATTAGGGCGTCCTCGTTCCTCGCGCCATGGCTCGCTCGATCGAAGCATGGCGCTGATGCATCCGGGGTGATGTCTGAAGCTCCTCGACAACGCCCGCCCAGCCCTTCCGCTGCGGCTTGTTGACGTGTTCCTGGTGACCGACGAGCGCCTGTGTCGTGACCCTGCGGAGAGGAGGACGGTTGAGAATGCCTTCAGCCAGACCCTTGGGAAAGGCTGGGCGGGTTGGTGTTGTAAAGACGGGCGGCTTTTCAGCGTTCCTAGGCGCAGCAGGCGCTGAGTGATGGTGTTGATATTGGGGATGGTGATGCGACTGTTGTAGTAGTTGTTGTTGTTGTTGCTGCTGCTGTTGCTGTTGCTGTTGCTTTACAGCATTGGATGTGATGACACTCATGTAGACGACAAGGAAGCGCATGCGCAGGATATCGAGTCTCCGAAGTCGGTCCTCCAACTTCGATCGCTTCGACGCCCACAACACTCTGGCGACCATGGTCAACTGGTTCGTCCCCTCTTCCACCACCATGCCATTGATGTCCTCGCGTAGTTCGTCGCCGCCCTTTTGGATTTCCCGAAGCAGTTGGGTCAGGCGGATCTTCTCCTCGAGACGATGCACCTTGGCGACGTCGCGATCGTAGCTCTCATTTTCGCGGACAGAAAAGTCGGCAGTGTCAATAAAAGTAGTGATCTCATGCGGCGCCGCTAGGTATGCGGCCGTGTAGACGGAGGTGATCTGGGCGAGGACGACGGCACAGAGCAAAAGAGCGGTCAGAACGAGGATGCTTGTCCACTGAAGCGAGTCGAACTCAGCCATGGTTGAGCGAATCGTCCTGATGGCAAGCCGAGGCGGTGGGCGAGGCGATCGCGCATGGTCCTGTCTTTTGTATTGAGTGGGAAGGGGGGAAAGAAAGGAGGAGGAGAGGAGAGCGGCAAGATCAACGGCGCACAATAGAGGGCGACGACGGCAAGCGGCGAAAGCGCAACGGCGTTTGCGGTTTGTGTGCGCTCTAGCGCTCAAGGTCGTGCAAGCCGAACTGCCAGATTCGTCTCTAAAGCGGCAGCGGTAGGCCACTTGGCGTGGATGGCTGGGTACGAAGGAGGAGGGAACCCCCTTGTAGCTGCAGCTAAAGAGGACAACCGGTCCAGGACAGGGCCAGCGTCACATGGACTGATGCGACGGACGGGACAACGACTGCGTTGACGGAGGCGGGAGGCGGGAGACATTTCCGGGCGCGGAAGGGTCGGGTCGAGAGAGAGAGAAGGAGAGGGAAGGATGGCGAAGGACAGATTGCTTTGCGGTGCGGTGCGTGCGGTGTTGATGATGGTGAAGTCAGTCTTTTGTGGTGGTTTGTAAGACGGTTTGCCCCTGAGGCCGGACTGCGCATCTCGAAATCCCGTAGGTGATTGGCAAGCGCAAAAGAAAGCTAATGCTGGGTACCTGATAGTGGACGTCACTGGAAGATGCGATGCGAACCAGCCGAAGGGTTCTCGATCAGATTGGATTTTTGCCCCTGTTGGAGCGTGGCGAAACTACTGCTTGCCGCCCGCGCGTTGGTGGGGGATTCTAGTTACGCAGTAGTAACTCGGTATCTGCAGTGTGATGAAGCGGCGGCCATTCCTCATCAGTCGGACATGCAGATGCATTCCCCAACCTCCCCCGTTCCTAGGTCACTAACCCTATTCTGGGAGTTGGTCGGTATTTGGAAGAGTCAAGGAAGATGGGGGGGGATTCGATCCTGGGCCCAGGGTTTCTTGCGAGGGGGGGAGGCTAGGGTAGTGGCATTACCAATTGCTGGTTGTGATACTTACCGACCTTGGTGTCTAGGAACCCGAGGGGTTGCCTCTTGGCGACGGACAGTCACGTTGGATTCCTACGAAGTAGGTTCTTCGTAAATTGGCTGACATTTATTGACTGACAACATGTACGTTATAGAAAGTACGTGATCAGTTCCTAGGTAGTGTGTAGCCCTGTCATGACGGAATCCCGTAGGTCGGTTGTTCCACACACGGGTCCCGTCAGGCTACACAGGTACCTACCTAGGCCCCCGCTGGCTGCGTGATGCATCCATGGTACCAATCAGATTTTATTTTCGCGCGCCTCTTGAAGCCCGACTTTGATGCAATCTACAACCTCGTACCTGTCGAAATATTCGTGCCAAATCAACATCCAACCTGTGACCCTCCCCCCGCCGTCACCTACCTACCTCACACCCAAAACCTCACATCGCCAAAGGCCTCCTCCCCCTCCCATCATACACCTCTTGCAATAGACGCACCCCAGCACCGCCGGATAAATGGCGACAGCAGCGACAGCCGCGACGCCTGCCGTCGACCCCGCCGCCCAAGCGCACCAATTCCCCCTCCCCAAGATCCTCGAATACCCCGCCTCAACCCCGCCAACCCTTATCACCCAAGGCGCTGAAGGCCGCCTCTACAAGAGCACCTACCTGCTGCCCGATATCCCGTGCGCTCTCAAGTATCGTCCGCCCAAGCCCTGGCGACACCCGTCCCTCGACCAGCGCCTCACGCGACGCCGCATCCTTTCCGAAGCTCGCATCCTCGCCAAGTGCCGTCGCGATGGGGTTCGTGTCCCGGCCGTCTACGCCGTCGACGAAGCTGCTGGCTGGCTGATGTTGGAATGGATATATGGAGGACCTGTTCGTGCTAGCATCAACAAGTGCCTCGGCAACCGTACGGAGGGCATTGAGAATGATGCCGAGCTAAAGGGCTTGATGCGACGGATGGGGACCGCCATTGGCAAGATGCACCAGACTGGTATTGTCCATGGCGATTTGACCACGAGTAACATCATGCTGTCACCGCCTACCGGGCGAGAGAGCCAGGGCCTGCTGGATGGCGAGCTCGTCATCATCGACCTAGGGCTCGCGAGTGGGAGTACATCAGACGAAGATAGGGCGGTGGATCTTTATGTCTTGGAGAGGGCATTCGGCAGCACTCACCCACGTGCCGAGTGTCTCTTCCATGAGCTGCTGGATGCTTACAGTGAGACGTTCAGGCGGGCCAAGGTTGCCCTCAAGAAGCTAGAAGATGTTCGCATGAGAGGCCGCAAGCGAAGCATGCTGGGATAAAAAGAAGCCGTCACGCAGCCAATGTCTCTGCCATAGTGTCTAAACTCCGTGTGTCTGATGCTCGCTGTTATGAAACAAAATGGTCGCAAGAAAGAAAGAACCATACCACAGCCCAATCATGTGGTATCTGATACGATGGCCGAAATCCTTCTCAACGTCTTTTCTCTCTCTCTCTCCTCTTGCCGCTGCCATCCTGCCCAACTACGGCTCCACCAGTTCCGCGCCGGCAAAATATCCTTTGTTTTCAATGACGCCTCGATCCTGGACGAACGCAGTGTATCGGGCCACCCACTGGGGGACAATCTCCCCTGGCAGGCCCGGACCGTGGGTGACGGGATCAGTGAGAAGACCGGCGCCTTGGGCTCCATGACCAAGGAGTTCTCGAAGGGTGCCGCGGGGTAGAATATCGGTGCAGTCGCTGTGGACATGCAGGTCGACGCCTTCGTCCTCCGCTAGCTTCTTCAGCGGCGGGGGCACATTGCAGCAGTTGTGCAGGTTGATCTGGTCAATGACGGGACGGATGGTGGCGCGCTCAATGAAGGCGCCCAGTTTCTCGCTGCCGAACTCGGCCACGCCTAGCCGCTTGACGAGACCCTGTTTATGCATCTCTTCAAAGACCCTCCATGTCGCAATCTCCTCCTCCAGGTTACCTTGCTGGCCGTTGGCCTTGTCGGCCTCCCACTCACAATTTCCATCGAATGACATGCCTGGGAACGACACCAAGAGTAGGTCAATGGCGCGGATCCCAAGTTCCTTCTGCACCAGTTCCAGGGCCTCTTTGGCATACTGCTGTCGCTCAGCGACGGGTGCTCCGGCGAGGAGGAACAGTTTCACGGTGATCTCATATTGGGACGACTCCTCATGCAGGCCGGCCGCGTGCCAATTGATGCGGGGGACGTAGAGAGTGCGGCCCTGTCGCTCCGTCCAGACATCTACCCCGGCCTTTGCGCCATTGCCGTTGACGAGTCCATTCGAGCCGTTTGTGCTGGGCGCGTGAGTCGCGTAGTCGCGCTGAGCTTCAGCAAAGTTTTCGCGGAGCGAGTTGACGAGTTCGAGGTTGGATCTGGTGGTGCCGGGTTTGCGAATGATAGAAGGGCCTGCGGACATGACATTGCTGTTGAGATAAGAGGGTTTGTCAGCGACGCTGCGACAATTGAGAACCACGACAAGAATCAGAGAAGATACTTACCCCGTGGATAGAATGAGCTTCGTCATGGCGGAAATGTAAGAGGAAGAGAACAAATATGTAAATAGAAGCCGGGAATGGATATGGAATGGATAGTCAAAAGAGGAGGGATGTAGAAGGGGAGTTGTCGAGTCGAGAGGCGGGTTTATCCAAAAATCGAAAGCAAGGAAAAATTTCGGCGTCGTCGAGGCGCAAACTCGGAGTCGCCCAGCGAACAACAAGGCCGAAATCGTCCTTTATCACGGTGCGCGGGCGCCGGCTAGAAGACTAGCACCTCTGTCTAGCTCCCACCCTCTCGAGGTTCGGAGCGGCCTTTGTTGTCAAGCATAGAAACGTGGGGGAGAAGGGGGATTAGTAATGCTTCTCCGACGCGGAGTTTTCTCAAAACAGGGTATTATGGAATCACAACAAGCGGAGGTCGTAGTTGAACATGGACCTGCGTAAAGCGGGGGGAGGTGAGGTGTTGGGTGATGGGTAATTATGGATCGTTTGTTGTAGGTGAGAGGGAGGGAGAGAGAGAGAGATCTCCATGAATGGCGATGGTGGGAGAAGACCTTGATATTCCATCATTCATGAAAGAAGCGCCATACCGGCTCAATCAGGGCAGACCTGAGGTACTATTTGTAAACCGACATCATAAGAAGCGTATAGTCGCGTGCGTTCAAAGCAACTAGACCTGGATAGATTGGATTCTTTCTTGCGGGGGTATCTGGTGGGCAGGACAGTTACATAGGTACGGAGACACACGGAGCACATGTCTGGACAGCACAGCGTACTATTAGGTCTGAGGAGGATAGGGGCTGGTTGACTGTTGCTGTGTTTTTTCCAATGTTGGTGGGGAAATGGACGATTGGCTGGAGCCTGGACCCCTCGTCATCAACACCTACCAGGACATCCCTCCCCAGGTAGGTACGGACTCCTGTCAAGCTTAGGCCGGGTCAAGTGTGTTTGGTCCCGCTCGTCACCAACCCGCCAAAATTGCTTCCGTGTCCACCTCAGAATTGCATCTCATCACCCGCTTTCTCTTACCTCCCTCCGCTTTCCCGACTCACCAAGCAGGCTCGGCGACTTGAGCCCGCATCATCATGGCGATCCAGTATGCTCTTTCACGGCCTCTCCCCCGTTCTCGCCCGCTGACTCAGGGTCCTACATAGATACCTCATTCTGTTGTCCCGTCAGGGCAAAGTGGTACGTCGTCTAGGTCTTCGCTCCCCAGCCAAAAAGACATGTCGTCACTGACTCACGACCGCAGCGCCTTGCCAAATGGTTCACGACGCTCTCCCCCAAGGACAAGGCCAAGATCGTCAAGGATGTCTCCCAGTTGGTCCTCGCGCGTAGGACGCGCATGTGCAACTTCCTTGAATATAAGGGTTGGTCTTCTGCAGGCATCCTTTGTTCTCGAGCGACGTTCGCTGACTAGTTGGCGTCCTAGATACCAAGATCGTTTACCGACGCTATGCCTCGCTCTTCTTCATCGCGGGATGTTCCTCCGAGGACAACGAGCTGATCACCCTCGAAATCATCCATCGATACGTCGAACAGATGGATAAGTACTACGGCAACGTGTGCGAACTGGATATCATCTTCTCGTTCACCAAGGCCTACTACATCCTCGACGAACTGCTGCTCGCGGGCGAGCTACAGGAGAGCAGTAAGAAGAACGTCCTTCGTTGCATCGGGCAACAAGACTCCCTTGAGGACATGGAGGTGAGTGAAACTGCATGATGTCCGACTTGGCAGGCCGCGAAGCCTCGCATCTGTCCGACGACTTGAGCCCGGAAACAATCGCCACATGACAGCTGACGCCGCCGCCAACAAAGGTCGAGGACGAAGTCACCAAGCTCATGTAGAGCTTCCTCGACGACGACTATTTGCTGCCTAATTCACTTCGATTTGCCCACCACGAAACGACCGGTCGAGCGATATATTGTTACATACGAACGGCGACAAACGAGGGATTCTTTCCGTGCATGTTTGCGATAGAGCTGACCGGAGATTGACTTTGGATCTACAGGTCACGGATCGAGTTATGGGGTCTCTTAGGGATTCGGGGGTGTTGTAATGGCAAAGTCTCAGGCGGCTGAGCATCTCTTCGATGGGAAGAGAGGACACGAGTGTTTATATCGTGGGTTACCGGCGCAGGCGGTGTTTGGGGAGTCTGCGGGCCAAGGCGGCCTTGTTTTGTAGATCTTTGACGGTGGAAAACCACCATCTTTCATACCAAGAGATGAGCCCACAGGTGCGATGGCGGCGGGAGACCTTGTCGACAGCGCTAGGGGACAGTCGAGTCCCGAGCTGAGCCCACAACGGACGGAGTGCGCACCCAGCCAACATGCTGTATGAGTGACGTCTTCCTCATGGATGATGGGCTCTGAGTGTTGCTGCTGCACCTGCGACATCAAACTACGTGCGATTCACACCAGTGAAGCCATGTTAGCACAGCACGTTGGCGTCCCCTGCGCGCCCGAACATCCCGACCACATCCGCATCACATCTTTGGGACATCCTGCAACCAGAACAAGAGAGCTGATTTTCATTTTATCTTGCGCGTTCCTCGCTTGACTGACGTCGGATGATGACTGAAATCTATCTAGTGCGCGACGAAGATCAAAGGGCGATAGGCGACGGTCGCAACGACTCGTGGTGGCAGCGTTGAGTCCGATTCGTTGTCCATGCCATCAGTGGCCCCCTAAACAATCACGACTAGATCTTCAGGTGCCCCCTTTCTCAAGATACCCGGCTTTCAACACGAGCATGCAGCAAATTGATTGGATTGGAAGCTCGCCTTGGGACAATTGGTCAATGTCAGGATCTTTCGCCTATATCCACTTTCCCCCTGGGTGTCCCCCAGTCCCGTTGAAGCCACGAGACATGAGACATGAGATTTGGGACCGGGTTGGGTGGACAAGGAGAAGGGGGGGGGGGTCCTTTGTGGTTGGCGGCAACCATGCCTTTCCTAGGCCTCTCCCGAATCCCGAAAGCTGGCGCAGCAGCGCAACAAAGCGTTACCCCCCCCGGCATTCCCTCTTCGGCTCCAACACCAGATCCCGGCTACCGGGAGGACTCCAGATACTTATCTGGCGATTTGGTAGAGATTGTGGCACATCGACCCCGTGGCCTCCCGCACCTCCGCCGCCGCCGTCTCCGCCGTGAGGTCAGATCACACAGACAGACATTCGTTCAGCTAATCCGGTGACCTTGGTGCAGTCCATCCCGCGGCCGGCGATTCCCATCCGTCCATACATCCATTCAATTCCCGCCCCTCATCGTCTTGATCTGTGTCCCGTGGTTCCGTTCGTTGAACAGGCTTTATGTACAAACTTCATTCCCCAGCAACCTATTCGAGCTGTCCCTCAATCTCAGATCCTACATCATCAAACAAACATTCCTCCTCATTCATCTCACCTACAGCGACGATTACTGCTGCATTGACCACGTTAGCATCGCCGCATCCCACCTCATTCGGACGCAACCTCACCCTTCGCTATTATTTCCGACACTGATTCGCAGGGTCTATCTGCATCCACGTCTCCCGACCGCTCCCCCGAACCGCCTAAAAGCTCCGGCGATCATCAACCCCGACTTCGCCCACCCCCCCAATCTAAGCTTCCATTCCTCAGACAACCGACTTTCTTACCATTTATTGTCGCCATTCTCTCCCCTCGCGACCAGTTTCCGACCGCGATTCGATTCGTCCCTCGGCGCCTGCCTACCTACTTAGGTACCTACCTTCCTCCTCTATCGCGCGCGCCCTCTGCACCTTCCACCTGTTTCGCGACACCTCTTTCCTGGCAACCGCGGCCCACCCCGACTCCACGCTGACGCAATCAGCGCTTCCACCATCCTCCACGTCCTCAATCGCCAACATCACCATCAACATCGGCATCGCGCACTGCGACATTATCACGATTTATCCATCGCATCAACGGAGCCAGACAGCTCCTTTTCACACACCATGAAGGTACGTCATCCGAAACAGCTCGCGACGGCCCCGACGTCTCTCAGCGATGGCCCCCTGAATGCTGACACACTGTCATCACAGTACCTACCAGTGCAAGATTTCGAGGCGGTAACGAGCGCGCTCAATTTCAACACGCCCGACTGCAACGTTACGGGCGGATGCGATCTCTACACGACAAAGTCGACAGGCTCCGACAAGAAGCTCTATAAGAATATCGACAAGGACCTCAACTCACAACATGAAGCGCTGCTCAAGCTTGGCGCAAGTCTCTCACCACCCGAGCGTGCGCACATGCTGGCGACGTCACCCAGCATGCAGCTATTTTCGCATTCAAGCGCCTTTGGTCCCCTCTCAGACCTTTCAAGTCGCCGGACATTCGCGTATCTGATTGCGACGCTAAATGCCAGTCACCCCCATTACGATTTCTCACACGTCCTCCGACCTGATGACTTCAAGCGCGAGCGCAACCTTCGCCGTGTCATGGTCAACCTCGACTCCATTCTCCAAAACGTGAGGCCGAGCTTCGAGCCGAAATCCCTGGGTTCGTCTCTAGGCAGCGACACGAGTTCCGGCTGGGGACCCCAATGTTGGTCCTTGATTGACAAGGAAATGCATCTCAACGAATGTACCATTTTTAGCTATCATCCGGACACAGACCCTTTTGAGGAGGATGAGAGTGCCATTTGGTCCTCGCACTACTTCTTCTTCAACCGAGCGCTGAAGCGCGTTGCTTATCTCTACGTCCGAGCCGTTCCGGTCATCTCATCGCACAGCCCGACCCTGCGACCCACCAATCTGGCCCGAAACCACAGCGACCGGCGAGGTCTTGAATCGGAGGGTGCCCAAAAGCGGGCCAATTACTGGCTGGGCGACAGAGATGCCGAGTTGGTGCCATGGAACGAGGACGACGAAGAACCAGCAGATGATGGTCTGTTCTGGAACCGCGGAGAGGACGGCGACTTGGTTGCCTATTCCGACGACGAGTTCGACGAGGACGACCTTGACGATGTTGAAATGCTCGATCAGTACCCTGAAAGGTACATGAGCGAAGACATTGCAGGCCGGATGGAGATCTAGGGCCGACTTCATCAGAGCGGCAAAGCTACGCCCTTGCCGGTGAATTCGTGAGGCTTAGGAGTCAGTGACTCCACTGGTCTCACCCCTTCACACGAGTTGTATTCCTCGATTGTTTTTTTCCATACATCATTTCGACACCCGTTATCATGTTAATCCCAACATCGGCTGGCTGGGACAACCGAGATAACACGTCCTTTACCACCAGGTTATCTCGCCCAAAGCCTACGATGATGGAGGGGGGCACCACAGCACACGATTTTCCTCTACAAAGCTTCTTCTTTTCCTACCGCTACGATATGTTTCCTTGTTTCCTATTTGAGTTATGATGGCGTGGCGCCCGGGCTGGCTTCTGGTCGGTGAGAGCGGCTGGGATTCCGCAGAGATGGAAGAGGCGTTTCCGGGGCCCGCTTGCGAATGCGCGGCGATGAGTACTTTTGATACAGTTCTGGTTTCTTTCTTTCTTTTCCATTCTTCTCTATTTTTCTTGGTTCTCGAGCCTTCGTCCTCGTCTCCTTGCTTCGATTCTCTTTCTCATTGAGTAACCTTACCGCTGTGTTTGTACTTGTCTCCTCGTGTTTTTTGTTTTCCTTTGGTTTATTTGGTACGGCACCAGTGTCCGCCTATGTGGGTTGATGAGGGACATGGTTGAGGTTCTGGGTTAGGATGGGTTCGGACGGCATGGCATGCTGCGGGACAGGATGATGATGATCACACTTTGGGTCCCATGAGGTTGCGGCAGCTGGGCAGGAAATGAAACGACGTGATGAGATGGGCTTATGACGGAGTAGCGTGATGGGCACAAGATACTTCCTCGTGGAAGAATATCTTGAGGGGGTTCTTGCTTGCTTGCTTCTTGATAACGGATCCGATAACGTTCAAAAGTCGTAGCATGAATTTGACTGTCGCTGTCATTTTCGAAGTAGTCCCTCTGGATCGCGATTCGCTCAACCGCGGTCGAGTTACTGTGCAACTGCGAGTAGTGGTAAGGAGGCGCGACAAATAGCAGTCAAGGCAAACTAGGCGACATTTCAACCACTTGATATAACCCCCGACTTGCCGGTCCCGTCGAGGAGGTACTTGCATAAATGACAAGTTGACTGACGTCTGTTTGGTCAACCTCATTCCTAGTTGTCCAACCAACATTCCTCCTACCTTGTCCTTCTGTGGTGCGTCAATAATGTTTTGCCCTTTTTCCCACTGCTGCTGCTGTTGTTTGCAGAATCATAATGCCGTGGACATACCGGATTGTACATAATCCTTGGGCTTCTAAAGGAGGAAGCTATCTGCGTTTGCCATATAATAGTCCAGCTCGTCATTCTTCCATGAGAGATAGAGTCGTTCCTCGGTGCCGGCGGTTGGACCGCGTCGTTTCTCGCACTGCCAGGTTGACACAGGGGGGTCGATCCCTCAAGACACTAATGAATAGTAGCTTCAGCTCGATGACAAAGAATAGATAGAGCAGGCCTTGATACTTTTCCCAACGAGGGGACTTGATACCAGTAGCTGTTATGCATAAGACGGTAGGCGCCTGGGCACTTGAGGCCTGAGTGAGTGCCTGAGATCGTCGGTGACTTCCCCTGAAGATGCTTCCTTCATGCAAGTAATATTTTCTTCACACTACTCTTTTCGATACTTCGTTCTTTTCACTCACTTCCAATTTCGAGAAAATAAACGGACCCCCACGAATTCAATGTGACTTATGTGCCGCACGATGAGCTGGCACCATCAACACCCTAGCATTCTTCTGAATTCTGTTTTGTCATCATTTAGGTAGGATTCGGCCGCACAAAGGGAGGGACGAAGGATAACGCGGTAATTACGCCCGAATTCCTCGACTCTCCTTTCCCCTGACTTGCGACTTGCGTGACTTGAGCCAATCATGGATCACAGAACGCACCCCGCAAAAGCCACGAGATTGAAACGACCAAGGCTGTATTATACAATTCCCCCTTCACGTTCAATGGATGATGGGCCATCCTCAACCTTCGAGTGCGCCTTGACTGCCATGGGTGTTAGAGACCAAGGGACACGGAATAGACATCACATCTTCAAGACACATTCAAAAGTAAACCAGTTCGAAACAAAGGGTTATGCACCAAGTAATTCCCACTCATCTACATAAATCATAGATATCCCATCTAACTTCTCCTTCGTCCCATGGCTCGCGTTCCATAGCAACCTTTGTCAAAAGAAACCGACCCACCACTGATATTCCCTCGTTGACGCATTCTCCCATGCAAACCCCCAAAGGTACAAACTAACCAAAGCAAACGAAAAAAGAAATCCAAGCCAACTGGATATCAACAAAAAAGAGCCCCTATGTAGTCATAGCAACAACCCGGGCCGGCGGTGTGGGAAAAAAGACAACAGGCAGCAGCTCCTCGGCAGCCAAAGAATTAATACATGGAGATCCCCAAGACGCAATGCTTTAATAAAGAAAAAGAAGAAAGCTCCTGAAACGAGGCCCAGACGCCGCCACGGAAAGTGCCCGCGATTTTCAGAACCCAAGCAAGAACCAGATATTACAAGGTACGTAAGTTCGTGTGCGTGATGTATCCTCGTCTAAAAAGCAGCAGAACAAACGCATGCCGTAGATCAGGTCGTAAAAATGGTCAAATTAGGCCATCGAGGACTTCTTTCGACGACTAAACATCTTTGAAAGACTGCTGCCGCTTTCCTCCTGACGAGGTGGAGGCTGCGCAACGGGCTCAGGGGGTGGCTCTGAATTCCGAAGGAAGGCCGCGAGGTCCGAGGTGCGGGTGACGTTGGAAACTGCATCTCGGGGCTCGAACCTCTTCATCGGGATGCGACCTGATGAGCTTGACGAAGCCGGCTGGGAGGGTCGAGAGGAGCCCGAGTCAATGGGCCCGTATTTGTCATAGCCCGGGGGAATGCTGACCTGGATGGGAATGTAGCCCTTGAAGCCGCTACGGCTGCTCAGTGACCGACTGTCGTTTCCAAGTGGCGATGGGGGCACGGCATTGGAGTGGCTGCTGTCTCTTCGTGTGAACCTCCCGATGAGGCTGGGCGCGCTGGCCTTCTTCTTGGGGACCTTGTGAGAGATTGGCGCAGCGACGGGCTCAGGGGGAGGCTCATAGTTTCGCAAGAACTCAGCCAAGCTCTCCTCCTTCTTTACCGGACGCTTGGGCGTCGTGATAAAGTCGTCTTCATCTTCGCCTTCCTCGTCGCTAAAGTCAATCGCGTACGGGTCCTTGACTCGTCGCGTCTTTCGCTTGGGCATCATGTCCTCATCGTCAAACATCTTACTGGTCGGTCCAGCACCGCCCTTATTCTTGAGAAGGGCTGTATGGGAGTTGACCGAGGAGTGGATCGAGGGCATCGAGGTATCGGTGTGGTGAGTCGAAGCCTGGCTGTACCGGATATCAGGGATATTGGCATCCACGGCTCTTCCACCGACAGCCCCAGACATATCGTTGGAGTCGAAAGAATCCCCAAAGGGCGCAATGTTCTTCGGAATGCGGTTGGCATTGGCGCCGGGGGGTCCCTGTCGGATAAAGTCGATTAGATCCGAGTTCCCAGAGCGGCTCTCCGTCACAGCATCTCGGGCCGCGAACCGGTTCCGGAAGCTCGCCGATGACACTCGGCGAGCATCCAGGCTGGTCTTGGTAGGGGTGGGCGGGTTGCTCACATTTCGAAGCGGCGCCGGTCGGTTGTCTCCCGTTGGGCCTGTTGACTTGATAAACTCTGCAAAGTCCGCTGTAGACTCAGTAGGGACGCGGGCATCTCTGGCCTGGGCAGTCGACATCCGCAGCGGTTTGCTAAGGCTCGGAGAAGGTAGCGCTGGCTTAACCTTATCATCGCCCAGCCCGGATGACTTGTGGTGGGGAGACGACTTCCTAATGTCAGTCGCAGCCGAGGAGGATCGAGATCGATTGTGGGCACCAACATCTTCAGTCTTGCGAGACCCCTTGGCTAGGACAGGGCTATCGAGCGAGTGCTTAGACTGCGGCTGTCAGTACAATTAGTCCAATCGGCAGGGGTTTTGGGAGCTCACGTCGATATCACGCATGTTTTCGGGTGTGAGTGTGTAGGTGATGGTTTGGTTGCTCTGAATCAACTCTTCAAAGTTGCGCGCCACGTTCTCGGACCGGCTTGACGTGTTTTCCTCCGAAGTCCGCATAGCCTTGAGTCGACTCGTTCCAGAGGAAGCCGAGGAGCCAGAGGTATGGATTGGTCGAGGAGCAAAACCGGATTGCGAAATCACACCGGCGTCTTCATCCGAATCTCGAGTCCTAGATCGCTCGATGGAAACCATTCCGATGCTATGGGTTGGAGAAGTGGGCGCAATGTCAGTCCGCGAAGCGTGTCGGCTCGAGTATCCTGGGGTCTTCCTCAGAATATCTGTTGGTCTTTCTTCCGGCAGTGGCTCCGCCGTGTTAGGCGACCGAAGAGCCGTCACCTTTGTGCCCGAGGAGGACTGACGGTGGGTTGGAGTGTGATGCGGTGAGCCAAAGATAGGCTGAGGCCGTTTGCGCTCAGTTGGAACGGCCTCGGGCACGGTGGGCGTCAGAGGGGACGGTTGGAAGGAGGGATACTTTGGTAGTCTCTCGTCCCGGGGCATATCTCGCTCCGCCTCTTCTTCTGATTCGGAGATGGTGGCAGCGTTGGAGATGGATCCTCGCATGCCGTCGACTGGGGACCGGCTGTTCGGGATTGAAACCACTGGGCGAACACCGTTTCCAGCAGGCTTAGACACACGAACGTCGTCAGCCTTGGTCATGGTCGCAAGGCCACTGCTTGGAGCGATTGTGAGGCTAGCTCGGCGGATTCGATCTCCAGCATCTGCAGACGGGGAACGCGAACCACTCGGGCTCTTGGGTCCTGCGACATCGATGAGCCGAGCAGAGTGAACGCTGGATGACCTCTTCATCGCAAAAGGTCCCCCAGTATCAGATAGTGCGGGCGATGCGCTTCCAGCGACTGAAACTCGAGACGAGGTTAGGATCTCGGCTCTCTCATATATCATCACATCGTCACCATTCTCCGTCTTCTCCTGTCGCGTGCTCATCGATGTGTCGGTCACAATTTTCGAGAGCCTCTTGTTCTTGGCGGCCATGACTTCTGGTGTGGACGTCCTTGCGGGCTTCGAGTCGCTTTCTACGTTGGACTCTCCTTCAGGCTGCGCCGCCTTGGCGACCTCGACGTCCTTATTTGCTTCCGTCTCCACCTGTTCAATCGGTGTCATCTCCGTGACTGGTGTCAGCGCAGAATGGTACGGCGAAGTACCGGGCGTAGGCAGCGAGTTGGACCTCTTGCGAGCCACCAAGTCGGGGGTATTCGGGTGCGACAAGGTCGGAGTAGGAAGACCATGAAGTGCGCCTAGGGGAAGAATCAGGAGACTCTTGGGACGGCGCCCACTGGACCCCTCAGCCAGCTCTTTATCTTCGTCTCCATCTTCGTCGTCGCTATGAACGGCCAAGCCAGGAACCTCGATTTCATCCACGTCATTGCTCCCCATAGGGAGTGCAATGTCGGAGGGTTTGACGTCTTCCACAATGGTCTCCTCCCCTTGCCTTTTGATGTCGGTCTCCGTGTCGCTGTGTGTAGCAGTCCGGCTAAGATCAGGCAGGTCGGTCGCGTTACTATCGCGTCTCAAGTGGTTGGTAGACTCGCGGGAGAAGGGACGGCCGTTGAGGTCGATGACAGGGGATCGTATCCGCTTCTTCCATCCTCGCCACAGCCGTCCAAGGGTACGATCGAGTGCGACCCTCTCCATGTCTTGTTCTTCGACAACAATACGGTCGGCAATGTCAGTGGGGTTCTTGGCGCCATCTTTGATTTCCTTCTGGAACTTTGCCCGCAACCTGTGGTATGCGGCTTGTCCCGCAACGGTCAAGGTGAGTTCACCCATATATTCCAGAACCGAAGTTAGAAAAATCGCAACGGCAGGGGAGATGACTTCAGAAGCCTGCTCGTCGGCACCAATCTCAAGGTTCTCCTGTTCCATATAGAGGTCCTCATCCTCCTCCTCCATGTCTCCCAATGACGAGTACACCATGCACCTCAGTCTTGTGCGTTTCCAAACTAGCTCAAGATCCCAGTCACGAGACGGGTCGCTGTTCTGGGGGTGGACATAGTCGTCCTCGTCACCCTCGCCGAGATACTCGCGAAGCTCTTCGTCAGCATTGTTGACGGCATCCTTGGCCAGCTTGGGCTTGAGGACTTCCGAGACGGCTGGGCGTAGGGCGGCGAGCGTCGTGGCGTGCGAGATGGAGAGAAAATTGAATAGTAGCTGGTCGAGGAAGTTGTTCACGAGCTGTAGGGCCTCGGGAGATACCAGGGCGGTTTCGCCGGCCGGTTCGATTCCATGCTGATCATACCAAGTTTCGGCATGACTGTCGTGGTCGTTGGTGACGATCTGGGAGGCTGCCGAGCCGGCAATGAAGGCCGCCCCGGGGGAGACGGTAAGCGGTGGCGACATGAGGCTGTGGGCGATGGTGGAAGGACGATCGCTGGAAATGCTCTGGGTTCTCGATCTCATACCGCGAGGGGAGATGACGCCGGATGTAGGTCGCGACATGGTCGGGTCTGGGCTTGTCGTCGCCATAGTCGAGGTCTATAAGCCGGAAGACCTGGGGAGGTCTGCCAGCGCAAAAGCGTAGGACGAGACGCGGCTATGAGCAAAGGGCTTCCGCTTGGCTGCAGCGAAACAAGCCAAAGGAGGATTCTCGGATGGGCGCAGGCGCAAACTCAGGACTCGGGGCTCCCGCTTCTGCGAATTGGAACAAAACTAGGGGGGCTGCAATTCACCGTAGCTGAACGGCAAGAAGCTGCTCGACGGGTGAATGCTGGTTTCTATTAGTGAATTGTCGCCAAAACATACAAAAGGCCGAAACGGCAAGGCCAGAAGCGCATAACATCAAGGGCGCTGGCATATGGAAGAATAGCGGACGGAGAGATGCTCATGCGTAACCTCGACTCGCAGATGGTGCGACGCGGCAACCATTTGGAGACAACAGTTTGGGGACCACAAGAGTTGCCGGACGTCACCAAGGACCGCAGGGGGATGCAATCGCCCCGAAGGTTATTGCCGCAAGCCAGCAGCAAAACAAAACAAAAAAATGTATGAAGCCGAAGAGCGGGATGGGATCGCGCAGGCGAGGGGCTCGTACTGATTTGTGCTTGTGCTTGGTTGGGGCTTGAGGGAAACGAAGGAAATAGGGATAGCCAATCGTGGACGTACGTACCTTGGGCCAGAGAAGACGAGAAAAGAAGCAACGCCGCCTAGAATTCGTCGGCGCGCGGCAGAAGCAAGCAAACAAAAGCCGACACCCAGCGAGCGACAGGGCAGAAAAAAAAAAAAGAGATTGGGTAGGAGGTGTGAAAGAAAAGGTCAAAGGAGAGAGTGGGAGTGGGAGCGATGCCGTGAACGTGTTGTGGTCGTTCGGTTTCCTCCCTTTGTTCTCCGGTCCGTTCGCTCGCTCGCGCGCGTTGGTGTGCAGCCCCTGGACCTGGACCTGGAACCTTGGAAAGCTTCTGGCGCAGAAACTCGGGCTTCGTTGCGCAAGGACCCTGCGTATTCGAGACGTCCGAACGTTCGCACAGGCACGCACCGTCGTCGAGCGTGTGAGAAACGGAGCGACCGTAGCAAGGCTCCAAAGCGATGGAGTAGCGCAACCCAACAGCAAGACAACCCTGGAAGAGAGGAATAGTCGACTCAATTGTATGGGATTTGCGACGGATCCCCGACGATACCCTGAAGAGGGTCTAGTCCCTGACGGGGATGATGGGATGGGATGGGAGGATGAGATGTTTCCACGGGCGTGGCCGGGGTGGGTTGGGACGGACTCTTTAGCTACGACTGGGTGAGACTCGCAGATGGAACTCCACAGCGTCGCCGTTCCTGGCCAAGGGCCTGGGAGTGCTCGCAGGTCTCGAGTCAGGGACTCTCTTCACGGCCACGGGGAACTGGTTTGATTGGGATAGATTGGCCGGGGGGGTGGGAGCCACTTTCGATCAGGAGCTTTCGCTTTGGTAGTGGTGTTGTGCATTTATTATTATTATTATTATTGTTGCGGATGCTGGTGTGGACGGGGACGATGGATGGAGTGCGTGATGGAGAGAGAAGTGACTTGAGTCGCTTGCCTTCCCTTGTCTGACGGATATGAACCAAAGGGGGATGATTGGTTGAATGCCTTGGACTGGCGTGAATGGCCTCACTAAGGTAGGTACGGTACCGACTAGGTAGTTAGGTCAGGTAGGTTCGCACTGTGCCGCTCCAAGGTACCTAGGTACCTCAGCTTGAACCTCAAGGTGTCAACTTACAAGCACTCCATGAATTCATTATCAGCCAAAGGTTGGTCCCTCCCCGTCTGGTCTCATCGCTGGGTTGCTGCTCTGGGAGAATCGGCATGTCCGCGTCTCTGCCTTTTTTTCTTTTTTTTTTCTGTTCGTGACTGGCTTGGCGTCCTGCCATTATTAGTGCTACCTGTTGTCAAAAGGCGAGCTGAAATCATCAACTGTCCAACTTCCAGTTTGGCAATCTACCTATTCGCACGTACCTATACAGTGCAATTCACGACAAACCCGACATCGCTTGTCCTCCCAGAGAAAGAAGGAGCGATCCGTGCGGCTCCGTTTCGTCCATCCATCCATTCTCCATAATATCAAACCCCCCCTCGAAATTCTGCGACGCCCTCCACCACTATCATCACCTTCCACCGCCGTCAGACCATGTTACGAGGATGTACGACATTCGCCCGAATATTGGGCACAGCATAACTTTTTCTTCTCTCTCCTTCTTTTTTTTTCCTTTTTCCCGTTGTTGAACATCCGATCCCCGGTCTTCATCGGACCGGATCCCTGCTCCCCTTCTCTACGCGAGCCGACCCCGTTCTCCTCTGCGCTGAGACGATGTCCGCATTTTAGCTCCCACGACACGGTTACATGGTGTACATGGTTCTGTGGAATAGGGTCAACCGGGCTCACTGACTCCACTGCTCATTACCTCCCATCGTCCTCCTATGCAGGCACAGGCACAGCACAGGCACACAGCACAGTCCGCAATGCAGCAGATGTTCATCTGCGCTCTTCAGCATCCCGCCCGCTATGTTTGATTGATATCCTCGCACAGACTCACGCCGTCGACGCCCAGCTCTGTCCAGTCCTCCCATCAATGAGCCAAGACCACCCGCGGCGTGGCATCCCTCGCAAGCTCGCAAGCTCGCAAGCTCGCAACAGGCGCGGTGGTCCCCCGCTAGCCCTAGTCCATGGTCTTCTCCACAAGCCACGCGGGTCAATGGAATGCTCTCCGCCACCGACTCAACTGAACACGGATGGAACAGCTCAGGAGAGGGTGACGGACGGGAGGCGGCGAGACGGGAGAGGCAAGTCACATCGCCTACTGGTGCACACACACACACACACACCTTGAATCGTTTGCTCGTTGATGAAGAACGGATACTACCAACTCGTTACGACACCGCACCAGCCCGACCAGCACCATTCCCTAGGTTGATCTTCCAATGATGCTTCCTCTTTCCGGGTTGTGCGGGTTTCTGCAGGAAGGTGTCGACTGAAATCTATGCCTGCACCCAAGGGCCATCTAACTGCTCTCCTCCGTTGCGAGAGACGGGGACCTATATGTACCTAACTAAGGCTGAGACGTGCGGTGTATGTAAGTGCCTCCCAACTTCAACAAGGAACGATCTGCCGCACCCCCTCCCACTACTGTAGGTATTGCCCAAGTTCGATAAACTCAGGGGTCTGGCACACCCGGTCCGGTCAGGTACGACTTCAGAGGACCGTTGCTATGCGGCTACGCGCGCTGTTGCATCCTTCTCTGATAGCTCTCACCTGTTTACATATCAAGTCACAGACTTCGCACACCGCATCCCTCGATGGTGTTTATTCTCTGTCACATCCAGGGTGTCCTCCAGCGCCAGTGGCGCTGCCATGACGGCAGAGTTGATCCACACGGCTAGAGAACAGGGCTGGAGAGTGGAATGAGTCGGTTTGATCGCCCACAGCAAATGTCCGTTACACAACCCATCTCCCCAAAACGACGTCTCGGTCAGCACCCGCCCAAGACGGAGACCAATATCGGCTACAGGCAGTAACCTTCATTGGCCAACGCAAATACTCGGTTATCTTTAATCGCCCTAGAAGGCTTCAGTGTTCTACCTAGGAACTTGCGAGGACGCCATTGAAAGTCAAATGTTACCGACCCAGGACTGTGGGCTCTGGCAGCGCCCGTTTCCAAATGCTCATGGACGGATCGGCTGGCGATTGGCGCCAGAGTCGCGGGCTGGGGTTGCTCAAATCTCAGATCCTGCACCGGGGCTTGCTGGTGGCAGGTCGGGATATTTCCCCAGTACCAGAGGAGGAGGAAGACACGGAGACAGAGTTCCCCTCGCACATGACGACTCCCGGCCCCGCGGGTCGGGGTACATACACACAACAAACAGGACGCTCGATATGCCGAAGCGGATGTGATCGCCACTGTGCCATGTCTCAGAAAGGGACGCTTGGTCTCACATCCAGCCTTGCTGGCAGGCCGTCGCACCTGAGCATTGGCTTCGTCGCTGGCCCTCACTGGACCGATGCCCATTGGTTTCTGCCGTGTCGTCACCCGATCGGCATCATCTCAGCTCTCCACTGACCTCTTCCCCTCCAGCTTGTCAACTTAGCCAGCAGCCACTTTCTGGAACAGTGGCGCGCTATATTGGATGGCACCAGTCACAGCTTCGAATCTGTAAATCGGTTTGGGCTTGTGGAGATGATGCCACAGCGCTAACCCGCGGCACTCTTGGTTCAGAACAAGGGTCCCCCAACCTCGCCTGCAATATCATCACAAAAGACTGATGCAGCTTCGGGCCTTTGTTGAGACTTCACAAACAGCTGAACCAGAATAGTTTGCCAGCTCATTGTCCAGCCTTGCGCTTTTCTATTTTCAGGGTCCGACGAGAGCTTCCAGGCCTGGTCAAGGTGACTAGTCATTTTCTACCCAGTTCATTGACTGCTTGTTCAAGAATTCAACCCCAATGAATGTGGTCTCGGCTCTTCAAGACATCAGCCGCAGGTGTGGAAGCCGGGGCAATCTTTGCAGAAAGGTCAGAACGTAGTAGCTAGCGATGAGTATGTCTCGGTGTGCAGTTTGTTTCTTTCCCTGTCCAAGTTTGGACAAACTCACAAGTTGCCCCGAACAACCTACCCTATTCATCAACGCTACCTATGCATTCATTGTCCGCCCTTTTTTGGAGTTTTCGGGACCTTGACCACGAGGACAAAGCATGCCACTCTGACAATGTCTGATAGCATCTTGGCCCTTTGTATTTGAGATGACTGTCTATCCTGTGCGCGAACGAGCTGAATATGGGCAAGAGCGCAGCACAAGATCACAGGGGCACACCTTGGGTTTAAAAGGAGCAGGTTTCCGAACCTCCCTCTCCACGACGATATTTGAACATGGCGAGGGTCGCAGCCGGCGGCCCTCGCACATGGAACGTCGCAATCCGAGACGTAAGATCCCGCTATCAAGTTTATCAATCTTTCGCTACGCGGTCTACAGAGTAAGCAATTCCTCGAACATGGCCCTTCCCGAAACCAAACGCCTACCACTAACACCATGCCCTCTAGCTGAAAACAAAAGAAGGATAGTAAGACCCTGTCGCCATCGAACCCAACGCTACAATCGAGCCTTGATCTTTAGGCTCATGATCACCCCCCTTTTTCCGTCGACATAAAAACCTCCATACCTAGCTTGTTGAAAGCTACCCGTGGGATTGTGTTGAAAGGCAGCACCTTTATTGCCCTTGATGCAGGCAAATCGGCGCCATACCGTTGGGAATGGCAGCCCTCATTCCCTATGGCCCAGTTGGTGCCATGTTTACTCAGTGACTGAGGAGCTGCCACCCTTTGGTTGCCGTCCCTACTCATGGTCCAGTCGATACCATGATTGCCCGGGGACGGAGGAGCGGTCACTCCTTCGTCGCCATACCTTCCCATGATCCATCTGATGCCATGTTTACCCAGCGACTGAGTAGCTGTAACTGCTTGGTTACTATCCTTCCCCATGGCCCATCTGATGTCATGTTTAGCTGGCATCGAAGGAGCTGTAACTCCTTGGTCATCATCATATTCTCTTCCATCCCCACCATTTCTACCAACTCTTTGCTTCCCATTAGCTGTCATTGGATGATCTCCGAGAGCTCGCAGGACTGCTCTGTCATAGCTGTCAGCGTCCTCGGTCACAAAGCGAGATATTGGGGTACGAACATTTCCAGTAGCCCACTTGCAAGCGCTGCAGAGGATTTTCTCATGGCTCACCCCCTGGGTGACAACGTCGGGGCACGCAGCCATCGCCTCGGCTCGGATGCAACGGTTGTAGACCCGTCTGCTTAAGTGGCCGCATTTTGGGCACTGGACACTCTCGGCGTGGCACATGATGCTCTGATATCGATGAGGGAGCTTCAGCACTGGTCAGCCAGAAGAAACTTGGTAGAGATGGACGGGGATGGACGCACTTGAAGTGTTCGTTCGTGTTGTTTCTGGTGGTGGTGGTAGTGGTGGTGGTGGTCTTTCTTCCCGCAACTGGTGCATGGGTAGAAAAGGTATATATAAAGCTCTAGCACAGGTGAATGTTCCTCCTACGAGTCTTCTTCACTTCTCGTGTTAGGATGTTCACCTGTTTGGAGGTCGTTGTTCTGCCAAAGTCGATAGTGAGTAATGGCACTCGAAAACTTTGCAATTGAAACACTCTTGAATTCTTCCATAAATACAAATCGAACTTTCCTAGATATATAAGGGATGAGAGAATAGATAGGCGCCCATGTGATCCTTCTCGCGATACTCCTCGTCGTCATACAAGGCCGTTGTTGCGGCGCCGGTGTCTAAGTTGAAACCCTTTGTTCTTTGTTTACCATTTGAAACTGGAAACCTATCCGTGGCAAACCGTGAAAGATGCTGTTTCACCGAAAAAAAGAAGCTCTAGGCACGTGGTAGGAGAGATAGTAGTGCAGGGAAGTTTCCAAGGCAGGCTGAAGTGAGAAATGATAGAGATGTCTGGGGCTGAAACCCCCTGACCAATTTGAAGAGCAGACACTTGAACGATATCCAGCCGCCAAGAATATTCTGGGCAGAAAAAGAGAGCCCAACGTGATTCCAAGGGTCTATGTACTTTGGTTCCCTGTTTTCAAGTTTTCAGGAGTTGCGTGGCTGGTTTCGAGCTCTTTGGTAGATTGTCGTCAGCGAGGCCATCTGCCAACTATATCGACGAACATGAGGAGAGTAAGCAGCTCAGCAGACGTCGTGAAGTAGCTGAAACTTGTTTCAGGGTACTTGGTTGAAGGTAGTGTTTGCTGCTGTAGGTATTTATCTATGATTCTATTGGTGGCTGTCGACCTAATCGCGGCTTTGGGATATCTATCTTCTGCTCGTTTATCAGGGCATTGTTTTTGACAGTGAATAGCCTAGCCACTCATTGAGCAACCAAACAATTACGACTTTTTGGTCTCAATTACCATTTTGCAATTTCCCACAAAATCTAGAGGCGGACTTCGCTGCCGGTTCGACTTCACTCTCTTGCAACCCTTGCCCTAGTCATTCATTCTGTCACGATGCGATCCCGCCGGTGCATCGTCCCTCGGGACTGTCTTCTCCCCTTCCTCGCCGCCACCCTCTTCGTTATCCAGCTGGGACTCTCGCTGAGCGATCTACCTTCTATAAAGCTCATGCAGGATATTATCTGCAAGCATTACTTGGATCTGACGACGGATGACTTGCTCCCAGAGGAGATGTGCCGCTCAGATGCGGTGCAGCAGGAGCTCAACTTTATCGCGATGGGCATCTTGGTCTCGGTGACTGTTGCAGGTAAGTATTGGTTTTAGTGTTTAAAAATTTGGGGTATGGGATAGTGTGTACTGGCTGACTGGTTGTATCAGGAGCTCTCGTGGCCTTGCCCTTTGGCGTCCTCGCAGATCGAATCGGCCGCATCCCCATCCTTGGCCTGAGCATTCTAAGTATGGCACTCTCTCAAGCATACGCCATGTCCATCTGCTGGCAGTGGAAGAACGTCCCTATAAAAGCGATATGGGGCCTAGGCGTGCCGTTGTTGTTCGGTGGAGGTCGAAGCGTCGTAGAAGCCATGGTGTTTACGATTATCACGGATGTGACGTCTGACCACAAGCGGCAAGTTTTGATGTTTCAATTCTACTGGGCTGTCTGTCTGTCGCTAACTGTCGAGCTAGGGCAACATGGTTCCAGTGGGTTGTCGCTGCGGTGCTCTCTGCGCAGTTGCTGGGACCGATGCTGTCGGGGAGTCTCTTGCCCTCGTCGATATGGATGCCTCTGTTCCTGTCCCTCGGCCTCATCGTGCTCGGGGGAGTCATTCTTTTTACCTTTACGCCAGAAACGAAACCCGAGAGACGGGCTCGTCATACCGGCTTCGAACCCCCGAAAGAGACGCCATCTACACCACAGATATTGAAGCTTCTCTTCTCCAGGCCGGTGTTGTGGCTTCTCCCAGCGGCCGTCCTCACTATCCCTCTTGCGACAATCCAGTCCGACCTCCTTGTCCGCATGATGCCTATCCAGTTCGAATGGCCTCTTGACCAGTCTATTCTCCTCATCTCGCTGCGCAGCCTCACGACGCTCATCACGCTCTGCCTGTTACTGCCTTTGATAACCTACCTCTGGGCTAAACTCGTTAGCAACCGCTGCCCATACCGACGCGACGCCGCCCTCGCCCGCGGCAGCGCCCTGCTCTTCATGGCGGGCTCATGCTGCATGATGATGGTCACCGACGAGGCCTTCATCCTAGCGGGCCTCGCCATCTCGGCGCTCGGGTCGGGCCTTGCCACGCTGTGCCGGGCGATGCTTGCGGGCGCGATTGGCGAGGAGCGGGCCGGGACGGCGTTTGGGGTGTTGGCGGTGGGCGAGGTGCTGGGGTTTCTGGGGTGCGAGATGGGGATGGGGGCGTTGTTTGGCGTCGGGCTGGGGACGTGGATGGGGCTTCCGTTTTGTCTGGGGATGCTTGTCGCGCTGGGGATTGGGTTGGCGACTTGGAGGGCACCGATGGGGGTTATGCAAGGGCGAGGAGGTTGAGGGGAGGGAGATGTTTGTTCGTATGGGAGCTTCAGGTTGAGAGGTTTAGGAGATCAACATATCATCCATCCAGCAGTTGCTTTACTGCCACCTTACAACCCATCATAAGTATCAACAAAAGACCAACTCCTTTCTCTTGCCTTCTACTGAATCTTGATTCTGTACCTAGTAGTTGCAAGGTCCATAACCTTGGCTTTCGGAAGCCAAGATTTGAATATGCACATCAACTATTACCCTGATCCACAACTCCTCCCGATGTCCAAATCTCCACGATCACCAACCTCCTCCCCCCCCCCCTTCCCGGCAGCTGAAACAAGGACTATCCTAGAAAGCCACTCCATCAGAAGATCTAGGATCTAGGAGGGGGCGGCTCGAAATCATGTCAATTTTTGAACCCGCACCAACCTGTGACGCGCGTTGTGAAGCCCACCAACTGCATGTCGGAGCAATTGTTGCTTTTCCCTATCCATTCCCTGTCGTGCTTCAGAAATCTCAATATTATGACTTTTGTTCCATTGGATTATTGTCTCACTCTCTCTGCCGTGTCAGGGTTGTCCGCTGTTTGCCAGCTCTTTTCTTTCGGCACACACGGCAATACCCGATGATGCAACTTGGCCTATCTTGTTGTCATTGTGTCCGTCGAGTTCTCCCGATCTTGTCCAACCTTTGTGATTCTTGTTTCCCACCATATTTTGTCCAACCTTTGTGCGACTGCCGTAGTTTCTTGGTGTTGTTCGTGGTTGGATGAATCGCCATCTCTTGACATTCTTCCGCCTGCTTTACTCAACATCCATCCCCCATTGATCGTCGAGGCTGATCAAAAGTCTTGTCTCGGAGCCTCCCAACAAGATCCCATCAAATTTTTTTTACCGCCATCTCCATCACCATAATCCATCATCTGAAAGCATATAGTTGGGCCACGGAGAAATCGCTCTTCATACCCTCACGATGGCAGTAAAGGAAGCCAACACTGAAGAGACGCTGCGGCGAGCCATTAGGACCACGCCCATTATCGACCACCACGCTCATCCCCTGCTCAAGCTCGCGGCCATCCGGAAGCACCCCCTCCTTACCATCGCTACTGAGGCGCACGGCGACGCACTTAATGATTCCCGGACTGGACTGGCTCATATTCGTGCCGTGAAGCACCTATCTGGCCTCCTCGGCTGTGATGCGACCTGGGAGGCAGTGGAGGCGGCCATTACGAAGAAGCAGGCAGGCAACTACAATGAATGGGTGCAGAGATGTCTTGTAGGCATCGAGACCGTTCTCGTCGATGATGGCTTGAACAACCCTACAGATGCCGAGCCGTATCATCACTTTGATACCTTCACGAGGAGCCCCAGCAAGCGCATTGTCCGGATTGAAGAGGTCGCTGCTGATAGTATCGAAAGGGCAATTGCCCAGTTCTCCAACCCTGACGAGGCCTTTTCTGGAGCCGTGGAGAATTTCTTCTACGCCATACAGCAGAGTGTCAAAGATCCAGAGGTCGTCGGTTTCAAGTCAGTCATCTGCTATCGGACTGGGTTGGCCATCACCCAGACGGATGATCTGGAAGCCCTCAAGCAGACCTTCCGGGAAATCTTCAACGAGAGGAAGTCAGGAGAGTTGGACAAATTCACCAGGCTTGAGCACCCTGGGTTAAATGACTATTTCGTCCATATCTTGGCCACCTTGATCCTTGGCAGCGAGGATGACCACAAGAAGCCCCTTCAGTTTCATACCGGGCTTGGAGATAACGATATCATACTCAACAAGTCGTCCCCTTCACATCTCCAGGAGTTTATCAGGACGTATCCTACGTTGCCGATTGTCTTGCTCCATGCAGGTTACCCCTTTACTCGTGAATTGGGTTACCTAGCCACTGTTTACGAAAATGTCTACGCTGATATTGGCGAGGTCTTCCCCTTCCTGAGCAGAGATGGACAGGAAGGGGTTGTTCGTCAGATTCTCGAACTATGCCCCGGATCCAAGATCCTGTGGAGCACCGATGGACATTGGTTCCCAGAGACGTACGTTCTGGCTGTGGATCAGATGCGACAGGTGCTGCACACCGTTCTCGATGACTATGTTCGCAAGGGGGACTTGACCTGGGTGCAGGCGACCCAATTAGTGAGGGACGTCCTCTTCAACAATGCGAACAAGCTGTACGATCTAAGGCTGCAGCTCGAACTGCTACCTGACACGGCTGACCTCTATCTCCCGGCTGCGGATGACCAGAACATGGCAGTTCTCACCCGGTTCCTGAGGCACAAAGAGGAGCCACGATTCTTGCGTGTATACTGGAATGACTTCACGGCGATGCCGCGGATGAGAGCCATCCCCATGAGGCGGGTGTGGTCTTTGCTGCGGAGCGGCGAGGAGTTATCCTTTGGAGTTACAAAGGCTGGTCTTGGCCTTCTTCAAAATGACATGCCCGTAAATGGTGTGTTGCCAACAGGAGAGTACAAACTACACCCTGATCTTGCAACCTTACGGGTTGGCCCCCGAAAGGGTCATATCACCGTGATGGGAGACTTTAAGGAAAAGGATGGCTCCGCTGTGTTGCTCTGTCCCCGAACCATCCTCAAAAGGACGCTGGACAAGGCCGCCGCACATGGTCTCGAGTTCGTCCTCGGGTTTGAGATCGAGCTAGTCATCTTCCGCCGTGTGGAGGAGACTAAATACGAGCCCCTGAATGGAGACGGCCACGCGTGGTCGGTGGGACGGGCGATGGAGCATGAGGCGACGATCAACGTCTTGGAAGATGCCATCGAGCAACTCGACGCAGCCGGCGTATACATCGAGATGGTCCACCCCGAGAGCGCTAATGGGCAGTACGAGGTCATTCTTCCCAAGGTTGCTCCCCTCGAGGCCGTGGACACCCTTCTCTATACCCGGGACGTCATCAACAGTTGTGCGACGGCCAAGGGATTCCGCATGACTCTTCACCCAAAGCCATATGCAAAGGCCTGCGGCACAGCCGCCCATGTCCACATGTCGATATCATCACCGAAGGGGTCCGACGAGAATGTATGGAAGTCATTCTACGCAGGAATTCTGAAGCATCTCCCCGCCATCGCGGCCTTTACATACAGCAATGCAGTGAGCTACGACCGAGTGCAGGACGGATGTTGGGCCGGCGGGACGTGGGTGGCCTGGGGCACGCAGAACCGCGAGACGCCACTGCGGAAGATTGAGGAGAGCCACTGGGAGCTCAAGTGCATGGACGGGCTCGCCAACCCGTACCTAGCACTGTCCGCGATACTTCATGCCGGAACACAGGGCGTCGTGGCACAGGAGGAGTTGATCTGGGGAGACTGCGCCGCAGACCCGGCGACTCTTTCAGCCTCGGCAAGGGACGAGCTCAAGATTCGTACTAGACTGCCGAGGAGCGTTGGACAGGCGCTGAAGGCGTTGACGGAGGATTCTGGGATGGTTGATGCTTTGGGCGAGGTTGTTGTGAAGCGGTATGTGGACATAAAGACGGCGGAGACGGAGATGTTGGAGGCTATGAAACCGAGTGACAGGTCGCGATGGATTATGGAAAGGTATTGATTGATTGAGAATACGTACATGAGCAAAATGATCGACGAGGGTTAGTTGAAAACAAGAGAAGAGGAGAGTAAGCATTGAAAAACGCCGAATGCGGAAGTTGGTGATGATTTGGGGAAGTGAGTGGCTGAAGAAATAAGGTTGTGCATAACTAATAGGTAATTATGCTATGCACAGGACAGTCCCCGACTCCGCGAGACATGGATGAGAAAAGAAGGGGAAAATCAGAAACACTGATCTGATGGAGCAATGGACAATTGCAAGAATGCGCATTACTGATGCTGAGAGCGGATGATTGGTTGGGTGAGCGGAACGAGGCGGAACTAAGCTGGCGCCCTCGAAACGGCATCTTCCATGGGTAACAACAACATGCATTCCGAGGAATACAAGTGTTCAAGTCTGTCATTGACTTTTTACCTACTAATGTAGCCGTTGGGGAATCTGGTGTACGATGCACTTCGTATCTTGGAACGGGGGGTTTGCAGCAGTTAGCCGGACATGGTGAAAAAGGTGGTAAAAAAAATAATTGCGCCGATCCCTCGTCTAAAATCAGATCCTCGAAGCTTGCTTGGTCGAGGCGAGGTCCACCCGTTTCTTTTTAATCAGAGCCTCAGTCTTTTGCTCTCGAAATTACGGAGGAGATGACGGGCCACGGACAATGCCCTCACCAGTTCTTTGTGGACATTTCTTTTGACTCGGAAATATGACCCGAAAATTTCAATGATATTATTCCGTATGAGAGGCTGAGACCTGAGGAGCTGGCTGGTCTTTGGATTTCTTCCTCTCTCTCTCTCTCTCTCTTCTTTTCCACCACTCGTAATGATGGAAAAGAGGATGAAGCCAATGCAGAAAGACGTGACAATACGAATAAAGACGCCTAACCCCTGACACCAAGTGGTCCTCCAACGTCAAATGGCGAGGTGCCCCAGACTGTTGGCAACAGTTAGCATCGTGGGTCCCCCCATGTCGCCTTTTCGAATTCCCTGTTTTCGTAGCGCAACAAGCAGTAGCTCCTGGTCCCGGGCTTTTCGGTGTTGTTTATGTCTCAACGCGACGGAGCCAGTGAGTGATTCCCTTTACATAAGGCGGCGCTAGGCGGGATAGAGGTAACATTGCGGGCATTGTGGAGGAGACATTGCAAGCGAGGGTGGTATGGGTTGTTTGTTTCTTCGACTCGGTTCCGGAGACTGGGTACGCCGCCGACGATCACTTCCTGAGGTGTTTTTGAACGCGGTCTTTTACTAATGTTGTGTGGCTGCAGCTGAATTGAGTCCCCGTGATGAATGTTTTTTTCTTGTGCTCGTACCTAGGTATTGTTGAAGGCGAGAGATAGGTAGGTACTTATGTGTGGGCGCTGTATGTGTATATGCTGGAAACTCATCTGACAGAAGCAAACTGAAAGGGGATGCTCCGTCTGTTACCAACCCAACGCAGCCCCCATCTCCATTTCAGCTGCACCTGCCTCGGCGCAGAGGCTTGATGTCGCTGGGAAGTTTCCTGTATTGCCGGCCTTCCACTGGACAAATGTTTGCTGCACCGCCTCCACCTTTCCAGCTTCCCTGTGCGCATTGCATTGGGCTTTTTTGACAGAGCTGGACCATCGATGGAAGGAGCGAATTCCCATTTCCCCTCACGACGAGATCTCAAGCTTGGTACACTCAGAAACTCTATTCTCATTGATGTGGAAGACGGGAGGGGTGAGCTTCTTCTCAATTGCTTACCCATTTGCTAATGTAACATTACCTACCTACATATGTACAACGAGAGGACGAGAGGCTTTACATTTCGACGGAAAAGAAAAACAAAAGAAATCAAAGTACCTAATCGACGCTATTATCCATCGTGTTTTACTTTGGACTCTGGAAAAAATACGCCAAGCTTTCTAGGTACTCCGGGTCGTTCCCACGCCACGCGCCGTGCTCCCTCCCACACACACACCCCCCAAAGGCCCGCGACGACTTCCATCTCTACCTACCTTCACTTCTACCCTTCCCTTCCTCGAAAAAAAAACACTACTCGTCAGTTCTCGTCTCCGCCTTTTTCTCGCTCAATTCCTAGCACGCCAGGGAAAAGAACCCGAAGCTAGGCACGAGATAGAGACAGGCGAAGAAAGAACTCTCTGCCGATCTCGATCATCCCGACCCTGTCTTTTCGAGATTCGTAGGTGTTTGTCAAAGGACTACTCCCCTGGACCCCCGGCAATCCCGAGTCACCTGGCCACGAGGCAGTCCTCCCACGCTCCTTTGCTCTTCCTTGACTGTCCCGTCGTCTTGCCGATCACCACCTCAGTCTACGGAGTTACAACGTCCCTCTTTTTTAATTTTTGTTCACTTTTCGACTTCAACCGCTGTTCCTCAACAACATCGACGACGAGCTAGAGATTGTGAGACTGGGGAGACACGAGGGACGACTAACCAGTCAAACCCGGGACAACACGCGAGACTGACAACGCTTGCGCTTCATTCCAACCGACCCTTGAAAGAAGCCCAGTCCTGGCCTGCCGCTCCTTGATCTCTCTGCATACTCACTCGCCTTCCCTCACGATCTCCGTCCCCCTTCTGCTCTAACCGCGTCCCGATCCCATCGACTTCCCGACCGACCGAACGACCAGACGACCAACCGATCGATTTGGACGAGACAACGATGCCGCGTCGCCGCGCTTAGCCCTTCCATCTTTCTTTCTAACCTGTTTGCCTGTCAACCATGAGGATCGCCATTCGCGAGCAACTCGCATTTCTAGTTATCCTCGCCGTCCTTTCATCTCTAGCCGTCGTCTCTATCCCTACCTGGATCTATGTCAACCGCTTCGTCATCAACGTGGAGCGCGAGGGCTTGACCCTCACTGCCTCGCTCAAGGCCTCCCGCATCTCCGCCGAGCTCGATCTCTTCCAGACCAGTTGCTGGACCATCGCCTCCCGCATTCTCGTCCAGGACGCCCTGACAAACTTTTACGCTGGTCGGCAACGATGGGATGAGGCTCGCCAAGACCTTGAGAGTGCTCTCGCTGTGAGCGCCTCTACCGGCTTGTTGCAGGTGCGCCTCTACTCGAGAAACGAGACAGGTGGATCCTCCGGCGGCCTTCTCAACGTTACGTCGCCCATGGTGCCCGAGATCATCCTTCCCTACACCAACTCCTCCGGCGATGCTATCCGCTTGGGCGATCCTGGCCTTGGATATCCCCCTTCTCTCTACCCCAACATCTCATACGTCGACCTCGGCCGCCAGAACAGGGTCAGACACAACACCAGTGCCGTCGCCGCCGAGCCCTTCAAAAACGTTCGCATCTCTCGCGATGGCGGCCTGCTACTCGGACCCCTCGTTGTCAACGAATCGACTGCCCTCCTGTCTGTATCGGTCCCCATTCGAGACAACAGAGACACCTTCATCCTCGGTTACATGACCGTTGTCGCCATGGCGTCCTCGCTAAGCCAAGTCCAAGAGTCGCGTGAAGGTCTTGGGAAATCCGGTTCAGCCCTACTGATTGGTCCTACTGATCGCTCTAATCGATTTAATTCGAGTTATCCTGCCAGCAACACGACCTATGTGCCAAACAGGGAGGAATTCGGCAACATTTTCGTCAAGTTTATTCTCTCCCCGCAGACCCCGAGCGACTACCAGGATCGCCACAGCGTATACAAGTTCGAAAGCGAGTACGACAATAGAGCATTTCCCCTTAAAAAGTTCCCTGCCGCCCTCGACTCTTTCACGGATCGTTTCGATAGTGTCAACAATGCGAGCGCCCTACTCGACACGTACAATGAACAAAACGTCAAGGTTGCAGTTGGATTCGCCCGTACGCAGACACCTTTGGTGAACTGGACAGTTCTCGTCGAAAAAGCGAAATGGGAGGCTTACGAGCCTATCAATGATCTACGGAATATTCTTCTCGGTACCGTATTCGGCGCCGTCGGTTTTATTCTCATTCTCATTGTTCCCTGCGCTCATCTCAGCGTTCTGCCAATCAGGAAGCTCAAGGCCGCGACCGAGAAGTCCGTCAACCCGCCAGGATATGAGGAGTCTTTTATTGAATCCGAGTACGGGGACGAATTGCCATCATCTGGAGGCATTTCACAAAGGTCCAAGAAGGGGTTCATGGCCACCTTCATGCGACGCTTTCGGGGCAAGCCGAATAAGCCAAGCTCCAACCGAGACGCAACTCGCCGCATGTTCAAGATCCCTGGCAAAGTCCATGACCAAAAACACTTCATCACAGATGAACTCACTGAGCTTACTGGGACGTTTAATGATATGAGCGATGAATTGGTCAAGCAGTATCTTTCACTTGAAGTCAAGGTTGCAGAGCGGACGAGGGAGCTCGAAGAGAGCAAAAAGGCCGCCGAGGCCGCAAATGAGAGCAAGACTCTGTTCATCGCCAACATCTCTCACGAACTCAAGACACCCCTCAACGGTATCTTGGGCATGTGTGCTGTTTGTATGGAGGAGAACGATATCCTCAGGATTAAGCAGTCCCTGAAGACGCTCTATAAATCAGGCGACCTGCTACTGCACCTCCTTGAAGATTTGCTAAGCTTCTCCAAGAACCAGATCGGCCAGCAGCTCAATCTCGAACTCAAGGAGTTCCGATTGGCGGAGATTCGGTCTCAGATTCTCACCATCTTTGACAAGCAGGTGCGGGAAGGAAAAATCAATTTTTCTGTCGAGTTCATTGGTTCCGAGAACGTTGAACTGGCCGCGAGTCCGGATCGATCTGGCACAGAGACGAGGTTACCAGCCCTAGGTCCGCATGGAACGGGACGGCTCAAGGATATGTGTCTCTGGGGCGACCAGCATCGCATTCTCCAAGTCATCATCAACCTGGTCAGCAACAGCTTGAAATTTACGCCTCACAATGGTAGCGTCGCAGTCCGTATCAAGTGTCTCGGAGAGGTAGAGGTGGTACACGAGGATGAGAGCCGTACATCATCTATGTCGAGGAACTCGCGCAACAATTCCCGAACGGGGCGCACTCGCAACCGCGGGGCCACCAGTCCGACTCATTCAAGCAGCTCAGGCGCTCGGAATTCCGGTCAGCGATTTACGGGCGCTGGCACCGCTCTCTCCATCAATCCTATGGATCCGAAAGCCACGCCACACATTCATGTCCGTGAGCGATCGCCGACACCGCCTCCACCGGGAGCCAAGTCTTACACGTTTGAGTTCGAAGTCCAAGACACTGGTCCGGGTATTCCGGATCACATGCAGCAGAAGGTGTTTGAGCCGTTTGTTCAAGGAGACCTGGGTCTTAGTAAGAAGTTTGGCGGAACTGGACTCGGCCTCAGTATTTGCCATCAACTAGCTGGCCTTATGGGAGGCACAATAACGCTGAGGAGCGCTGTTGGGTGCGGTACAACGTTCACGATGCGGATTCCGCTGAAATATGTCAAGGACAGGTAAGTTTGAGCCCCCCAAATTGTTCCCGGCCCATTTGCTCACCCATGGATCCAGGACTTCAAGCACCGCATCGAGTAGCGTGAAATCTCGACCAACAAGTGTTGATGCGACGGAGATGGAACCACCTCGCACCGCTGAAACCCCCAAAACGAGCAATGAGCCCAAGACTACCAACAACCTCAACCCCCAGCCTCGGTTAGTGGGACTCAGCCAGCCGTATTTTGCAGCCGATCCTGCGCCTCGGAGTACGGAGCAGAAGCTGGCTGCGATTGACCGGGCCATGGCCAATAAGAACGGTCAAGGCAAGTTGCGTGTCCTCGTGGCTGACGACAACTCGACCAACATCGAAGTCGTCAGTCGGATGCTCAAACTCGAGGATGTCTACGACGTGACCATCGCCACGGACGGTCAGGAGGCTTACGAGCTTGTGAAGGCGACCATGGAGCGGAATCAGTCATTTGATGTCATCTTCATGGATGTCCAGATGCCAAATTTGGACGGCTTGCAGAGCACTCGCCTCATCCGTGAGATGGGCTACACGTCGCCCATTGTTGCCTTGACGGCGTTTTCAGAGGAGAGCAATGTCAAGGAGTGCATCGACTCTGGTATGAACGAGTTTCTTTCCAAGCCGATTCGCCGACCAGCCTTGAAGCAAGTACTGAAGAAGTTCGCCACCATTCCTGAGGAGCCAGAGACGCCTGGGACCAAGGCGACAACAGGCGAGAAGCACGTTCTGACGGAGAAGCCGGCCAACGCGACGAATGGCAACGTGGCGCAGCCACACAAGGACGGATCCAACGGCGCACCAAAGGAAGTACCCATGGATGAACCCAAGCAGGGCTGAGTTGTGTCTCTGCACCCCATGTGAGACTGGATGCCGCTCTGTGTTGATGAACGCTGCTATCTACTCTCTCGACGGAGAAGCCCATATATCTCCATCTTTTTCCCTTGATTGCTTTTAAACAGCCTTTACGAAGTCACCGCCCACGACGCGGCGTCAAAGTGATGAACAACTGGAATGTTCTAGACATGCACTTCAAAACTACGCCTCTATCAGCCTACAATCTCTTATCTCTAAACAACAGAATTCTCCATATGGAGGAAAAGTCGTCTTTTGGTGTTGGGTCTTTATTTTTCACGGGGGATTCGGACTGGAAAAGCCCCCCTGGTGTCAAGGTTCTGATTATTGGATTTCTTTTCTCCTCTTTCTTCCTTATTCTCCTTCCGGGTCTCGGGGCAGTGCTACCTCTTCACCTTATCATCCTTTCTTCCTCTATTACTTATTCGCTCTATTTGTTTCGTTTCTTCAAGCCCAAGCACATGTATATGAGAGAGACCCGGTACGATTTTTTTGGTATATACGTTTTCATGATTTCTCTACACGGAGGAAGTTGGAACCAGCTTGAACTTCAAAGGAGAGATCAAAGACAGTGTCGTTAGTTACTATATGAAAGGGTCCGAGAGACGCAAAAACAGAGTAGGAAGACATCGAGGCGCTGGAGAAAGCGTGAGAGGAGGAAGTTGAGCTCAGGACAGGCGTACATATATTTTCACGTCAACATGTGTGTGCGCATAATACAAAGATGAATAATAATAACTAGACCGATGATGTTTTAATCCTTGGTTCCTGCTTGTCTTGCTCCTCTCGCCTGTGTTTGGGAGGTAGTTCAGTTGTTATTGTTGGAGCTATGGCCCCTAACTCGGTCCCACTTGGGTTTCATTGGCTTTGAAGAGCTGGAAGGGAATCCCGAGTCTATCTGGATCTAGTTGTGAATATCTATGAGGATGGATGTTTCGAGACGATCTACACTGGTAAGTCGACTGACGGACGCTATTATCAATCTTGATATATTGTGGTCGATAGTAAGAAACCCCACGGCTCCGTTGCTTCCCATCTCTCTCACCTTTGAGTCCACTCACGTCATTCTCCTTGCTATGGAGATATGGAGGGTTGCGTCAATAGCGTTGAAAACGGAGCTAGAGGTTGAGAAGTTTGCTCCGGGATTCCCACAAGAAATTGAGGCTCCCTCCCGGATGGTCTCGTGAGCAACTACCCGATCGTATCAGCCGCACGCAAGGGCGACAACGCTAACGAGACAACGTGTCTGAACTTGGGATGGCTCAATAGTTCTGTCGCCAGAGGTCATGGTACTTGCATAAGCCCGCCCAACTCAGTCATGTCATCTAAATCTCATCCCGGCCGCATCACCAGTGACATCGGAATCATGGCTTTCTGAAACTGCCGAGGCGGTATCACGCCATCTACAGGAGCGGGGTCTGTCTCCTTTGAGACGGAAGTTAATAGCCGATAGGGGAGGTAACGTCGGGCTGCCGGGGACCAGAGCCTCATCGATGTGATGAAGTGCCAACGTAGCGTCAAGTTATGTGCAAGGTTAGTGATTGCAGCGTGTGTCCAACTACCTAAGGTAGGACAAGGCTCGTGGACGGGCGCAAGGAGTGCACAAGGATGGTGTTGGAGGGTGGGGAGAGGAAGAGAGCGATGTTTGCATGTGTGAGCTGTTGAATTGGGAGGGTTACTATTTCGATTAAGGCTCAACTGTCGGAGATAGGTAAGAGAGGGGTGTTGGGTTGGAAGCGTGACGTTGGGAGTTGAAGATGGATGCAGCTAAGAGACGGGGAAGACATCCGAGCGGTAGGTACTAGGACGGGCCCAAGCAGCCGTGTCCCAAAATGACATTGACTCCGTGTCCTTCCTGACAGCCTGGTTTTTGAATTGGCATAAAAATGAGGCTCTTTTGGAGGTGAAGGAGGGGGTGAAGGGGTTTTCACAGTGCTAGAATAGCCCTCCTCACAGTGCATCCCACCTGCCCGCAACAAGGGGGGGCATCAAGCTCTACGCCTCAATGGATTGGGCACTAGAGCAGAGCAAACCATGTGTGCTAAGCCTCACTATTACCATCTAGTAATACTACGAGACACAGGCGGGAACAATCAAGTGCAATGAGGAGAAATTCGATTCGTCAGGACGAATTCATACCTAGCGGACTGCCAAGAGAGTGGAGGTTCATGAGAAGCGGTGAAAATGAAAATGGCACGCAGCCTGCTTTCCTCTCGCCGGCCTGTTCCTTTGGAGAGGATGAGTTTTTCCCCGGGTTTTGATGAATCAGGTCATGTAATAGCTGACATATCATGATTCTAGTCATGATCCTAGAAAATTCGTCAGAGCGGCTAGGGTAAATAATTGGGTAGGATGGTTATAGATATACGATCCTTGGTGTCAAGGTCTGGCTGGTGTCTGGGCGGGGGGGGGCCCAACGTCCTGCTGGGAGGGTATTACTAAGTAAGGTGGACGTCGTTGGTTCGTTTCTGGACCACCCCCCGTGCTGCACAGTGAAATTCCAGAGCGTCGCAGAGCCTCAAGTTTGGGGGGTTGGTGGGACCCATCAACGGGCTGGACAGGGTACCCGTCCTCCACCGGGCCTGCCTGTGACAACCTGGAAGGGATACGACTTCCTCGTAGGTAAACTTCCATGAGCGCAACCGAAGTTGTGCAGGTACCTACCTACCTGTCAGCTTATCCTCCACCTTCGACCTTCGACCTTCCACTTCCACCTTCCACTTCCACCTTCCACTTCCACCTTCCACTCTTCCATCTCCTCAACCCTGTGACCTCGGACAGCTGCGCACGGCTTAGGTACCTACCTACTTACCTACACCACAAACGCATCAAGCCTCCCCTCTGTCTTTCCCGGCATTCACCAATTGTTTGTCTCGCGTGACTGCCCGTCTCCTTTCAACTCACCATTTTCCAGGTTTATAATAGCCATGGAGTGTTGCACATGCCCAACAGCAGCAAATGGTCTCACTTTCTCAACAAGAAATTTAATTTCATCATCTTCTTTGGTTACACAGACCCCCCGCGCCTCGAACCGTGGCACCCATCTGCTAGTGATGAGACCAAACACGAGAAATGGATGGTCCACACGCTGGGCATAGCTCGAAGCCAGGTAGGTCTTCGATCTGCGTCCATTGATGGACTCCTTACCTACCTAGGTAGGCTGAGCAATGCGGCTCTACTCCTCCAATGCTAGCTAGAAGGAACATCCATCCCCTGTGCAAGTGGAACACGGCCGGTCGACGACCTCACATGTGCCCCGGACCAACGTGTCACATACTCCATCTCTCGGACGAAACCAGGCTGAGGCTCAAAGAGCAGGTATCTCCCCGAGAAGGCCGAACTCCCATGGATTCCTGCTCTTTCATCCTCTCCCATCCCGGCCATCCGAGGGCTTTCTTTCCTTAAAGCTGTTCGTTCCCTCTCCCCGGAATCGCCTCCCCTTGACCTCCCTATCACCATGTTCAACACTCTCGGCTCAGCTCAGCTCATCTAATAGAGCTGACACCTTTCTCATGACTTCTATTCCTTTTCTCTCCTCAGTCTTGAGACGTCCATCTACTCCGTTCAGACCCCAATGGCAATGGGCATCCTCCGACTTCCTATTGAAATGGTCGCCCTCATCGTGGAGCTTCTCGACCTTGACAGCGTCTTCTGCTTCGGCCGGTCTTGCCAACACTTCCGCTACATCCTCTACGATGAACGCATCGGCCGCCTCGCACTCCGGGTGTGTTGTGCCTACCTCTCTTGCCAACCCTCGCAGCTGACAACGCCCGCTGACGACTTTTCTCTTCCTAGAAAGCCGGGTTCTCGGCTGAGGCCAAAGAGGCACATGCACAGCGGGCGTTTGCTCGAGGCTTACGGCGGCTTCTCAAGCGACGAAGCGCTGTCCGGTCTGCGGAACCCTGGACCGTGGGTATCCTCGCCATGGCAGATCAGTTCACATACACTAATGGGTTTCTGTGCTACACGGTGAATGGCCCGCAGCTCCGGGTGCTCAATGTGCACCGCGAGAAGTCGCTCGAGGTGGCAGCCGAAGTGCCCTTGCTACTGCAGCGTGCCGTGCCCGACGTTAGCCTAGACAAGCCATACTCGTTCCAGCCCGTGTATTGCGCTCACAGCGTCTTGTCTTCTGTGGTCTCACAGACTTGCGGAAACGTGTCGTCTAACTGGCTCGTCGTCCTGAAACTAGACAAAGTTGTTCGGTTTATTTCCGCATTGGAACTGCGCTCGAAACGCAAACTCTTTGTACGAAATAACGAACATTATCTCTTTTGCGGCACCAAAAGCCCCACGGGCTTGGATGACGCCTATCGATGGACGCTCGATCACCTCGATCTCCGAACCCACCATTGGACAAAGACAAGCCTGGTCCTCTGGGACATTTTCGGGTCCAACCTAGGCATAGACGTCTGTTTCGAAATATTTGACAACTACTTTTATTGTTTATCAAACCAGGCCCAATCGCGGCCGCAACACGGGGAATGGAATCTCTTTTACAAGGCCTTGAGGTTCCCGGTCCATGACGCAACCCGCGAGAGCTTCGAGATGCCCCTGACGCGTAATCTCTGGCGTCGACACGCGGCGGAGGGCTCGGTGGATCATCGCTGGACTTCGATCCAGTTGTCCAAGGACGAGGAAACCGGGAAAGTCTGCATAGTCGAGATCCGGCGCGAATGGTTCCCGGAAAACGCCGGCAGTCAGAGAACTTGCTATAAAAAGGAGCTGCTTTTTGGTCCAGACGCAGATCTCTCTCACCTCGTCCAGCCGATGCCAGATGCGATTCGGAACGTCCTACCCCAGCCGACTGAAAGAGACTATGACGTTTCTGATATCCTTGAATGGGATAGCGAAACCCACTTTGAGAGGCGTCCGGAGGAAAGTGTGCATGTTGGGGACAGCGAGAAGGACGGGAAGGTGTACACGATGGGAGAGTGCTTTATGCGGTTTTATAACGAGTCATGTGGCACTTTCATGGACCTCACTTATGAACGATACACAGATAATCCTCTGCTACAACTCAGAACACGACCCAAGATTTGCCAGAAACAGACGAGCACGATTCAATCCCCTCTTGGCGAGGCGCAGCAAGGTCATTCTGGGCAACCAGCCAACTTTTGGCCCCCAAAGCAGGACCCATCACGGCCCGACAACGACGAATTTGCCCAAATCTACGACATCTTTAGCCCCAAAGGCGGCGGCACCCTGGACGACGTTGAGTGGGCGATGGACGAACGCACGTTGGTCTACTCACCAGGCCAAAGCATACCCGGCCGGCTCAGGCCGGTTATTTTGGTGTCTTTCGATCCAAGCCTTCGCTTTCCTGGGTTTCCGAAGCTGCATCCACGCCATACGGATGCGAGTTGTCGGCGCACCGCGTCACGTAGTGCAGATCCCGGTGCTGTGGAGGACGCCACGGGCGGTCTATTGAAAGAAGCACCGTCTCTTGGATGTCTGGCCTGCTTGGGATCGGGGGTTGCAGCTACTTTGGGAAGCTTACCTCAAGTAAGCGACTGCGCCTGCTGCGGGTTTAGGACGCCGTTTTACCAGACAATGAGTATGGGAAATGGTGCCCATCATGGTTTCGAAATGTCATTCTAGAGTCAGTTGGGATGTTTGTGCTTCGCGGCTTCCCACTGAGCTTCACACCATCTCGGGAAAGGTTCCCGGCAGCATGAGGCCAGCCTCTAGAGAAACACGTGGACGGTGCTCATAGACGTCTCATTGCACTTTGAGCATGCAGAACAATAGGGACCTGCGGGTTGAAAGCTCATGCCATGCAGATCGGGTGACTCAAACCAAGTAGGGTAGTGCAACAAGAGGGGTGGCTCGGAAGACGTGGAGCTTGACCGGGGAGACAGAAGAGACGAGGCTCCAGAGTCTCGATGATGTTCTGGAGAACAGACCTTTTCCAATTCCGTGTTGGGGGGAGGGGGGTCTCACAAAAGGGATGGTCTCGTGGGTTATCCCATGTGTCGAGGGTTTCGGGGCGAAATATGAGGCGGCCGAAACTGAAAGTGCAGCGCTAAGACGGAACACCGCTGTGATACATATATCATGAGGCTTGGATGTGATGGATCTACCTTAGGTACCTAATTAGTGCCATGTATGTGTATGCATCCTGGGTATGGCTAACTAATATCTACTTCAAACAATTTAAATCCCTCTTCCTTCACATTTCCCATCCATTACCACCAGACCCGGGCAACGACAATATGCGAATCGAGCAACCTCTACAGGAAAAGAGCACCACGACAGCCCTCAGAAAAATGACTTGTAAGAAAAACATCACTACTCAGCTTTGAACGAACTCGCAACCCCGCACAACTCCTCGCCTTGCCCAGAGAAAGGACAAAGAAAGACAAGCCGGCCCCCGGGGTCTTGATAGTAACAAGGACAACAGAGAATGAGGAGAGACAAGAGCGAAGAGACAACAACCGCCAGTATCTTGAAGATAACCCCTCGAAACATGCACGTTCTACCAAATATGGCGTCTTTTTTTTTTTTTTCTTTTCAATAGTTGGCTTTGAATGTGCAAAACCACCAGTCCAGAACCGGTATTCCGAACTGGAGAAGTACTACTTACTTGGTAGGGATGTACTAAGGGGATGGAGAGAGAGAGAGAGGGAGAGAAAAATGAGGCTACAGACAGACCTCATAGCGAGGGGAACAATATGGAGTAGAAAAACGCCCGCAATTTTGCGGTTGTGCAAAAAGAAACGAGGCTGTGGCATCCACTCCTGGAGGTGAAGCTCCCTACATCCTTTAGTGTACTTTGCCTTGCCTACATACCTTACTCGGCTTTAGAAGATGGTACTATGCGCGTTTGTCGTAGTGGATGATTACTATTACGCTGATGAGAAAATACTACCGTCGGAGGGCGCGGTTTCCGAAAGAATCCGTGGGGGTCGTTGCAGTTTTGTTTGTTTGTAGACGCGTCACAGTCAAAGACACTTGCTTTGCTTGTTGGTTGTAGGTTTTTTTTTCATGATATGCCTCCTCAAGAGAAGCATCTGGAAGTACCTACTACTACGTAGTATAGTTGATAGTTGACTATACAAAACCGAAGAAGAAGAAGAAAACACAGCTTCTCCAGCCACGGAACGCCAGGAATACCTCTTCCTTGTCTTTTAAAACCGCGATACAAAAAAAAGTCCAACCGTACTTCTCAGGCAAGAAATAGAGG
>JABFFI010001143.1:0-25903 GCA_013623725.1 Fusarium robinianum | reverse complement strand
GGGGGAGAGAGAGGAGGAGAGGGAGTGGAAGTTGTGGATGGGACTTGATTGGTTTTCCATGCCAGCCATTTCTTCTTTTGGGTGCGTGTCCGATAGACTCAGATCTATGTACTTCTCGTATACAATTAGATATGCATACGCAACAAGCAACAAAGATAGGCCCCTTTGGCAACCAATCCGTGGCAATGGAGTGGCACGAGTCGTCGGTTGGAAGCTGACGCTTGTCCTATTTATTAGTCGACCCTGGTGAGGACGCTAACGTGTACAATGTACCACTCGGCCCCTGCTTCCGCCCGCCAAGAAGCCAGGTATACGGGTACATACTTTCACGCCCCACGGGTGTCCTGCGTCCATCCTCCACCCATTCTCACGACCCTTTTTCCTCATTGAAACGTATCACACTCACTCGAATCCTCCCTGCCTGCATTCGCTTCTTTCTAGACCCCGGCCTAGCCCAGCCTGTCATCTTCTCTCTTTTTCTTCCTTTTCCCTTCTCTTTCTTTGTCAGCGCGCGCTTCTCTTCGTCTTGCTTCTGCCCCCTTCCCTCCCCGGAACGGTTCGTAACGGCTTCATGTCGACGCCTGTCCTACGCAGGAAGACGCCGGATCCGACGGTGACGATGGCGGCCTCTTCAAAACACCGCGGCAGCATGTCAGGTGAACTGGGGGACATTGAGCCTCGGTCATCTTCATCGATAGCTGGGCATATTGCCCGCCTCATGGCGCGCGAGGTCGGGCCTTCGTTGCTAACGATAGCTGTCATGTTGTCGCTCATCTTTGGAGGATGTTGTTCCAACGTAAGTCTCGGCTCGGAAGGGGCGGCGTCTGATTTCACTACCAGTCGGTAACCATGTCGATAAATCGCTGACATTGAATCATGTAGGTCTACGCTCTTGAAGCTATTGTAAGGTGAGAGAACCTAGCCGACGAGAGAGTTGAACCCCGCGGGACCTTGCATTGCTAACGTCTTGCAGCTTTGAACCTTCAAGTGGTACGGTGCAATTTCAATACTCTCGGGCAATTAATTACCTGAGACAACTCTCCTAACGCCGCCACAGGGACTCTCTTGACCTTTGTTCAATTCCTCTTTGTCGCCGTAACTGGCTTTGTCGCCCAGTTTGACCGAGATGGGCGCTTCTTCCTTACACCCAACAAGGTCCCCTTGCGTCGATGGCTTGTGAACATCGTACTGTTCTTCACCATCAATGTGCTCAACAACCATGCTTTCAGCTATGATATTTCTGTCCCAGTCCATATCATCCTGCGATCTGGGGGAAGTATCACCACCATGGCTGCAGGTTACTTGTATGGGAAGAGATATGCACGCACGCAAGTCGTTGCCGTTCTTCTCTTGACCCTCGGTGTCATCCTAGCTGCTTGGTCGGACGCGCAGGTCAAGGCGAGCCAGGTACGAGCCCTATCTAACCGGACTTGTCTACAAAACAATGCATGTCTTCTAACACCCTGATGTATCTATCTAGGGACCGGGTGAGAGTTCTGGTCGACCCGCCTTCAGCACCGGCCTCTTGATCTTGTTCGTTGCTCAGATCCTATCGGCCATCATGGGTCTGTACACCGAGGCGACATATGCCAAGTACGGCCCACAGTGGAGAGAGAACCTCTTTTACTGCCACGCCCTCTCTCTGCCGCTCTTCTTGCCCTTTGTTCCATCCATGGCCCGCACGTTGGGTCACTTAATGGAGAGCACACCGATCCAGCTGCCCGGCCCCCTGAGCTTCGTCTTCGACTCATTCCCCGTCCCCAGCCAGCTCGTCTACCTCACGACCAATGTCCTTACCCAGTATGCCTGTATCCGCGGAGTCAACCTTCTAGCTGCCGCCTCGACCGCCCTTACCGTCACCATCGTTCTCAACATCCGGAAGCTCGTCAGCCTGCTGCTGAGCATCTGGCTATTTGGGAACCGACTGGCGCCTGGCACGTTGTTGGGAGCCATCGTTGTTTTCAGCGCTGGTGGACTCTACTCGGTGGGCACACGCCGCAAGACGGAGGAGACGATTCCAGAAGAGACGCGAGACGGAAAGGCAAACTGAGCAGGACTAGCTTAGCAACTTTCCATCTATCTGTGTATTTTCTACTTGTACTTGAGTTCGATGTGTAGAGATGGCGCAAATGGCTTTATATCTATCGGTGGAAATGCTCGATACCATGTTAGCGAATAAAGGGGTGGGGTACATGTATAGATAGATCGGCGTCGTGAAGGATATGTATCTGGGCATTCGATGTGTTTGTTCCGAGTTCTTTCTAGCGGCTTATAGAACATGTTGAATTATGTGTTGGCTGTCTTTAGCGTTGTGACTGACGACATCTTTCTCTCTTCAACTGTTGACTGAAGCCAGCAGTTTTCAAGGGACTACTCCCATCCCCCCTAACAACCCGGCTCTCATTATCGATTGGCTGCGATAAGATGACCATGAGGGGATTCGGCTCTCGGATTCTTGAACATAGGTCGCCTAGCTGCTCATAACTGCAACACAACACGCACGGAGAAGGACGAATCTCGGCTCGAATAAAAATACATTGAATCCACGAGGTTCAAGAGCTATTATCAACTTGACAATGCATGAATGGAACCAAAGCCCTGTGCTTTGCAATTGTCTCGGTGAATACCAAGGTGCAGGGATGTTTGGCAACTCAACAATGCTGCCTTCTTCCTCCCGTTTCACCAGCTAGTTACCCTTCTTCTCCAAATCCTCGCCAGCCTTGGTGGCAGGATTCCCTTCCTCGGTCAACTCAATATGCTCCTGGCGAGAGTATGCCATAGCCTCAACCTTTCCTGCAATGCCCTGCTCTCCAGCCGTGACGGCATCAACGTCGCCGAAGATTTGGTCCATACGCTCGAGGGAGACGCCCTTGGTTTCAGGAAGAATGAAGATGACCGAGATCTATCCGCCAAGGTCAGCAACGTTACGCTGAGGGTTTCAGGTCAGTTTTAACTTACCAGCAGAAGACTATTGAGTCCAAACAATAGCCAGTAGCTCTTCCCTCCAACCTGCTCATTGAAGCGCGGCCAGGGCTGGGTTAGTGCGAGCAAGCAGGCCGTCTGGCCGAGCAGCGAGATACCAAAGGCTTGGTCTCGAACCTCCTGGGGGAAGATCTCAGAGGCAATGGCCGGAGGGATAGGACCGTTCGACCAGCAGTAAGTCATGCCAACAACGAACAGGCACACAATACACATGATTGCAGCCGCCTTGTTATCGTTATCAGGGTAGGCAGTCGTGAGAGATGACAAGATCAGCAGTGCCAGGGACTGGATGGCGAAACCCGCGATCAGTAGCGCCCTGCGGCCGAATCGATCCACGGTGAAGGTGTTGATGAGAACAATGAAGAGCTGGATAACCGACTGGATTCCGTTGATGGCAAGCGCCTGGTTGCCCGAGTCCCACCCAAGCGACTTGTAGATGAGAGTAGCGTACATGGTCAGAGCTGCAATACCACCGGCCTGCTGCAGAGAGGTTGCGTAGAAACCATATGCCATCCTCTTGCGCATTCCAGGCGAGGAAAACAAGGCACGGTAACCGGTCTTGAACTGCTTTCGGTACTCGTAGGAGGCGACCAGCTCGTGGAACTCCTGCTGAACGTGCTCGGACTCGGGGGTTCCCATTCGGAGCTTGCAGAGAATCTTGAGCGCCTTCTCAGGCTCCTCGGGGTGCTTCTCGTATAGCCATCGGGGCGATTCGGGGTACCAGAAAGAGAGGACGACGAAACTGAGGCCGATGGGGATTTGGATGAGGTTGGATACACGCCATGCAATGTTGTAGGGCTCCTTGTGGTATGACATGCCGTACCCGGCCCAGAAAGCGATGAGGGTTCCGAGCTGGTAGCCAAACTGGGCGACTGTGCCAACAAAGCTACCACGGAGCGTTCGAGGAGAGCATTCGGCGACTGTCGGGTTTTAGTAAGAAGGCAGTTGGGAGAGTTTCAGGCATGAGAACTCACCGTAGAGGTTAGACGCGATATAGACGCATCCAAATCCAAGACCACTGTCTCGAGTTAGCTGCGTACTGAAGGAGAAGACCTCGAGAATAATGCTCACGTCAGGAGACGGCCAAAGATGAGAACTCCAAAGGTGTTTGGCACACATTGGACAATTACGCCAATAACCATGACAACGATGGAAATTCGCAGAGCCCACAAACGGCCAACCATGCTGGCAAGAGTGCCACCGACAAAGAGCTGAGCGAGACCAGTTGTAGCCCACGGCGCAGTTGCGATAATTCCCTGTCTATCGGCATCGACATTGTAATACTCGGTGAACTGCTCGTCCGCCAAGATGACCGTCATGATTCCAGCATCGTATCCGTTGAAGCCTAGGAGAAGAGGAATGTGAGATGAGAAGTTGTGGTGAAGGGTCTCAGTTGTCTTACATGTTGCCAGGACCATGCCATACAGCAGAAGCGCTGCATAACGGTCATTTGCTGGCAAGAATTTCTAGTTATCAGGTGAGTAAGAAGGTTGAAGCGGTGGGCCATTGAAAGGTGGTACGCACTTCAAAGAGACCCATTGGGTTGGATGAGTTGATGAGTTTGACTTGGTGAAAAGAGACTATCCAGAAGGGAGCAAGCAAAGAAATGTCTAGATGCTCTCAAGTTCTTCTGGGACTTGAACTCTGTCTGTCTGTCTTCATTCTCGATCCAAGAGGCTAAACCTCAGCTATATGAATACCGAGCTGTCAGAGGCTTTCCCGGTGGGAGCTAAACAACGGTGATCGCCAGCGGTGGGTTGATCAAGCTTCCCCGCGTGAACGTCAATGCGAGCCGACCGGGGCTAGAGTCTGGGACATTTGGAGACCCCATGTTTTTTTTTTTTTAGTTAGTTGCTATTACCCAAAGTTTCCGGGGTTTGGAGACTTGTTGCTCGTTGGGGAGTGAAGTCTCGAACGATGTCTCTTGAGTTCCCACCGGGGACACCCCAGCCACGCATCGTCACAAACCCCGGTGGGAGAAGCGAACCATTGAGACTCCAGTGGGGGACCAGATCAGGATATTGCGCCCACCGGAATTGGAGACCCGCGCGATGGGAGGCCGGTGTGGTGTATCCCACCGGATTGGTGCGGGCTCCTCGGGGGGATATGAAAGGCAACGATTGAAAGGATAGATGAGGTTGGAATCTCACTGTACCTACTTTGTCCTTTCTCCCTTTCAATCAACTTCCTAGCAGTACAGAATGTCTCACCCACAAGTCACCTTCCGCCAGACGTCCTTCAAGGGCACGTCTATCCTCTCGAAACGGCGAGAAACCATCTCTAGCAAGACCCTTAGAGCCCAGCTTGAGCAGATGCGATCAACCGGTCGCTATGACTGCTTCAAGCTCAAGTGGCATCCCGTTTACGACGAGCCCATGTGGCCAGTGCCGTCTCATTTGTTCTGGGACAGCGACATCGCTAAATGGATAGAGGGTGCTTGCTACTTCCTAGCGGGAGAGTATGATGCTGAGATTGACAATGCCGTCCGCGAGCTCGTGGATATGCTGAGGGGAGCCCAGCAGGAGGATGGCTACCTCAATCTCCATCATATCGTGGTTGAGCCGGAGAAGAGATGGGCGAATTTGAGAGACATGCATGAGCTGTGAGTGCCAGAAACCCGAGACAGAGAGAACTGAGACTGAGACTGACTCCTCCATCCTTTTAGTTACAATGCTGGACATCTCATTGAAGCCGCGATTGCTCATAGGGAGTATTATCGCAATGACTTGATGGTAGAGCCCATGAACAAGTTCATCAGCCTCATCAGCAAGAAGTTTGGCCCCGAGGAAGGGCAACTGAAGGGTTATCCTGGCCACCCTGAAATTGAACTCGCCCTATTCCGCTTCTACTCCGTCACTGGAAGCATCGAGGCCTTTGAACTTGGCAAGTTCTTTGTGATCGAGCGTGGAAATCAGACAGGCCAAGATGGGAAGCAGTACTTTGAGTGGGAGAGAGAACAGAGAGGAGAGGACTTGTGGCATCGACCTGACCATTACATGGATAGCCGATCTCACTGGTACAACCAAGCTCACGCCCCTATCATTGACCAACCGACCATCGAGGGTCATTCTGTCCGAGCGACCTACTTGCTCACCGCAGTTGCCGATATGCTCTACATCTCCGAGACGGACAAACGGTCTCTGTCCAACTCTGATGCTTGGTCACAGTCGCTGCGCAGACTTTGGGACAACATGGTCGACAAGAAGATGTACCTGACCGGAGGCATTGGCGCCATGAGACAATGGGAGGGATTCGGCATCGACTATTTCCTCCCCCAAGGCACGGACGAGGGCGGCTGCTATGCCGAAACCTGTGCTTCTATCGCTGTCATGATGATGGCTGAGCGCATGCTACACCTCGACCTCGACGGCCATTATGCGGATATCATGGAGCTATGCCTTTATAACAACATCATGAACGCCATGAGTCTGGACGGAACCGCTTTTACGTACGTCAACCAACTCGCCAGCTCCGAAGACATTAGGAGCATGCGCAAGGATTGGTTTTGGTGCGCATGCTGCCCCCCGAACTTGACCAGACTGTTTGGCAGTCTAGGCGGTTATCTCTGGGACTATGGCTCCGAGCGCAACGACGTCTTCATCAACGTCCACCTATACACCGGCGCCGAGGTGGCCTTTGACGCTGGTGACGCCCGGGTTTCCTTCCAGCAAAAGTCGAACTGGCCGTGGGAAGGCAACGTCCTGTTCACGCTGTCAGCTCCGCCGTCGCTGCGGACGACGATCCGACTTCGACTGCCGGCGTGGGCCAAGGGGCAGTTTGTGCTAACGCCGTCGCCATCGCCGGAGTTGGTCAAGATCGAGAAGGGATACATCTGTCTCGACCCGAGCTACGTCGCACGGAACCCGTCATTTTCTCTGCAAGTCCTCGGTTTCGAGCCGCGGTACTTGACTCCCCATCCGTATACGAACCAACGCACCCTGACTCTCGCCCGAGGACCCATTGTCTATTGCGTCGAGGACTTTGACAACGCTTGGGAGACGAACCACTTCAAGGATACCTTCATCCGGGCGGACTCTGTCGTGACGGAAGAGAATATCAAGGATGAGAAGACGGGTGAGGAATACGTCGGTTTGCACAGCGTTGGGTGGAAGCGCTCTGCGTCGAGCAGGGTTTTGTTCCCTACGGAGGGCGACTCTGCTGAGCGGAGGGACTTGACGTTCGTGCCGTACTATTTCAGGGCGAACAGGGGAGGGAAGGGACATATGAGGGTTGGGCTGTTGAATGGAGGCGATGTATCTGGGAATATTTTCCCTGAGAGGAGGGAGACGGAGTTGGTTTAGGGTAAGAGTATGGGGTTGTTTGTAAATGTTTGCTTGATTGCCTGTCCTTTGAGTTGTTTTAGACGGTTGGGCTTTTCAAAGATTGTAGTTGCGAAATATGAATATTATTGTTATGGCATATGAGAGACTTGGCTAGGACGAGAAGACTATTGTGAGAAACGTGGGTTAGTTGCTTCCAAGTCTTCGTGAAGGAATTGTCCATGTCTGTTTGCGTCAGTGGCATGATCACGTTCATGTCAGGTCCACCAATTAACACCCCAAGTCAAAGCCTCATGGGAGAAGTTACCCACCGGTTATGCAGTTCAATGAGTCGAGTTGGAGTAAAGCCAACCAAGGACTCGGGTCAGTTGGGCTGAGTCCATCCACCGGGAGGGACATAACATCCACCGGGGACGCCAAGTGCGGTGAGACACATGATAAATAGGTAACCAGTACTGCAGTGAATGAAATGTCTACTTCTTCGAAGTCCTTGTGTCTGCACACACCCATTCGTTGTGCTAGGCATAGATGGCATTATGAGTGGCGTATGGAGTACCCTTTGCCACCATCTGCCTGCTATACCGTAACGCGTTGGACCCGCCCCCGGCATCTTCCCCATGAACTGACTCTATTTCCCCACAGGCGATAGTTCCATTGTCTCGGGTGGTTCGAGGCCCCTGTTTGTCTTGGCCCTCTTGTTCCTCCTCCCTGCTACTCCGTAGGTGCGTGCTTGTTCCCCTCAAGAAGAGTGCATTGACATCATGGAACTCCTGTTACGAGCAAGTTGGCTCTATATGCCTTGATCTCTCAGAATCAAGCGACTTCAGTTCTTCCGAGTCAAGCAAGCTCGAATACAGATCCTGTTGCTCCGGAGAAACTCGCCCCAAAAGAGAAAAGGACGGAGAACTTGGCGTCCGAGTCAGGCAATATACGAGCCGCAAACTGGGGAAGCGCCCCATCGCCATTGGTGCGCATCACCCAAGTTAGTTGGAAGGGAACCAACAAAACTCCCAAGCGAAATGCCGAGTTGGCTTGCTCCATCCTGGGCCCCGCGTTCGGAGGTCGGGTCAGTCGCCTGACCCTCTGAATAGTCTCGGTCAACATATTGTGTCCTCGATCCTCCTCGGCTGTGTTCGGTCAATATCTTATCATGGAGTTCCGATCATCGTCATCATCAAGACCCTCTCATGGAATGGCTTCGTCCCCGGATCTAGGCCGGGCGGGACCCTCATCATCGTCTGCCATTTGTCTCCCTACACCACTTACTCGGGATGGTGAAGCGGAGTCTGGTTTCAACTTTCAGTGTCACCGGTGCGACAAGAACTTCAAAAGAATAGAGCATCTGAAGCGACATGAGAAAGGCCACGAAGGAACAAAGAGGTTCACTTGTTCAGTCTGTGGGAAACGCTTTGGTCGAAGGTACGTCGACTCAAACGATCAAGCACTCCAACTCTCTCAGTCACATAGCGCGTCATTGTGCAAAACTGGAGTTTCTGGCACTAAAGGCTGACCCCATTTGTTCATGTAGTGACGTTTTGGCGCGGCATGAGCTCATCCACGACCCGAGTCGTGAAGCGTCAAGGCCTCCGAGTGGAGGAGCCAGTTCACAACGTCGAGCTTGCCGACCATGCTCAAGAGCACGGGAGAAGTGCAACAAAGGCCGGCCTTGTGCGAGGTGCCTTACAAGGGCGATCCATTGTGTGTACCCGATCACGCAGACCAAGCGGGATCATCTGCAGAGAGGCGAGGGTTCTGAAGTAGGGCACACGCCCCCCGAATCTGAGAAGAGCATGTCGCCCGAGGAGAATACGGATTGGAATCCTCGTATCATCGAGCCTGAAACTTCGACAACTCGAGATGTTTTCGACGGCTCTTACGAAAACCCAGGGGCTACTATTGCTGGGCCGCCTGCTGGGCAGCCGTTCGAAAATCCAAATAATCTGCAGGATCTCAGAGACGATGACAATGTAAACGCAAATGGCCTACAGAATGCGGCCGGCACGTTTGACTCTATGTCAACCAACACATCTAGTCAGTATCCAACGATGCATACTCCGTCCCAGTTCGCTCCGGCAACTCAGATCGTCCGAGCACCATCACCCGTGTTTCTTGGGTTCGACGGAATGAACTTCAACTCAAACACCACATTGGAAACTGATCTAGGCCTTCATATCAATTGGCTCCCAACGAGTAACAATACCAACTTTGACTATCGGTCCATTCTGGACCTGGGCTTTCAGTCTAATCAACTCGGACCAGAGCTGGCACTGTCAGGGCTCACCACAGATGATCAGGTTTTGTCCAGCTCCAGTATTCAGTATGCAGCTTCGATACCAATCGAGAACCAGCAGGCAGAACAAACTCGAGGTGTCGCCTCGCCGACATGTACAGCATCCACTACGTCGTGGAGTCGTTCGGATAGCCACTCAACTGCGACGGCAGAGGGTGAGTTATACGCAACTAGTCGGAATGGAGCTCGGATTCCTTGTACAGTCCGAGCTAGATTACGACGGCCATTGATTCCGGGCACACGGCCCCAGGTCGTTGTGTCTCACGACATGGGGTTCGATCGCACCGTCTCTACCGGTCTTGGGTTCCCCGATTTGAGCCATCTTTCACTGGCTGAGCCAACAGGGCCGCTCTCCGAGACGTTGATCAAACAAAACACCTATCAGGAGATCGCTCAGCGGTTTCGCCGTCTCTGTTTGGACTGCGACGGATTCTTCTCTCCGTACATGACTCGAGGTTTTCCGGCGCCATCGCACTTCGACATGTTCATCCGGCTTTTCTATACGCATTTTAGCCCCATCGTGCCCATCATTCACAGGACTTTTACGCCCGCGAGCGATTCGTGGCTCCTGACGTTGGCGATGGCAGCGATCGGATCCCAGTACACACAAACTCAAGAATTTGAGGGCATGGCGGAGCCGCTTCACGAGTTCCTCCGGAGAGCGCTCAAGGTTGAGGTTGAGGCGAATCGGGATGAGGCAGAAAAGGTGGTCCTGTCACAGTCGCTGCTGTTGAGCTACATGGGCATGGCCTATTATGGCTCCTCGAGACTGAAGTCTCACGCGCTTTCCAATTGGGGGACTCTCCTCAGCTCCAGCAAGGAACTCGACTTGGACAAAGACCAGTCGTGTGCTGAGGAGCCGGAGGATGATCTGAAGAATTCCCTACGGAACGCCCCTCCACAAATCTTGTTTGAGAAATGGCGCACATGGGTCGAGGCCGAGACAAGACGACGCATTGTGTACATGATCTGGGTATGCACATCAATGTCCTGTGGGATGATTTGGCTGACCGAGCCTCTAGCTGCTGGATTCGATGAGCTATTATCACTTCCCTGATCGAATATTGCACGTTCTAGACCCCCCCAAGTGTGACCTACCGCACGAAGGACTTTGGGGGGCTAGAAATGCAAATGAATGGGCGAAACTCTTCCGGAAAACCGAGAGTGAGTTGTACTTTGCCCCTTTTCCTTCACGCAACCGCGATTTCGATAAGCTGATGCTTACCCATCCAGGAAACCCATCGCTCCAGCTGGCTGTTCGCGGAATCATTCTTGAACGAAAGGTGAAGCAAGACCTAGGAGAGTTCAGCAGGATCCTCGTGCTACATGGAGTTTACAACGAAGTTGGCCAGGTGAGGGCATTCTTCCAACGGCCATTGTCGTCTTGGATTCCCTCCGCACAACAGATGCGAAGCACCGAACTAGTAACGACTCCGAGCGAATCCCCGAGTGAAAATGAGGGAATGAGTAGTAAATGGTTGGGAGATACACCGGAATATGCGGCATGGCGTAGTACTGGTCTCGACTGCGTGGATGTGCTGCATTGGGATGCCAATGGGACTATTGCACAACTCTCAGGAGCTGAGCACCCGACAGTCTTCCATCTTCATTTTTCCCGGGTTGTGCTCTTGGTGCCGCACAGAGAGATTGTTACGTTGGCGCTATTTTCTGTGGCATCTGCGCCGTTGGACTGGAGGAGGCCAAGTAGGGAAGAGGCTGCTGCTGCTGAGAAAGAGGTTCTTCGATGGGCCCAGCAGGACGAGGTATGACCGGCTCTCCCCTTCTTTCATTGCGACTGGCCACGGCACCCTTGGCTAACGAAACGAAATCGCGATGTTCCATAGTCAAAAGCACGCCTGGCTGCCCTTCACTGCGGCTGTTTCTTCTGGCACATCCGGAGATATTCCACCATGGCGTTTTACGAGCCGAGCTCAGTCTTCCTAGCCACTCTGACCTTGTGGGCGTATAGCCATTATGCGGTGAGAGGAGGACCCGTTGCACAGCCGGAACAGGGCGGCGACCAGGCCATGCGAAGCGGAAGTCCTTCCCGGCAATCGTCTCCAGTCCCGGATCCTGACCGGCCGGACCTGGAGGCCCCAGCATTCACACCCAGCCCCGATCCGACATTCATCAGACTCGACCGACCAAATGACGACGAGATGGTGCAGTACTTTGTCAGGGAGGGCCGTCCGTCCAAGATGAGGGCGTACATAAGCGGAGTTGGTGACATCTGTTCAACCAAAGGCCCGGCCCGGATCTTGAAGGAGGGCAGGAAGATTCTGGGAAGTGTTTCTCTCGCTTGGGGCCGGACTCGAGACTATGTGGCAGTTCTGGAGGCCTTTGAGCGAGCCATGTCGAGTGTTGACTGACTGTCCAGTAGACTGAGATAAAATGAAGTTGATATCGGGTGCAAGGATAGCCACGCTCTCTCCTTGTCCTGGATTCTCTCGGTAGTCCGCCTTGAACATGCCTGAGGCGTCCAGGTTCCGTGATTTGTGGAGGGAGGAGCGGCTGGTCAAGGCGGAGCTGTTGGGTCCACTACCGATACGGATGCCTAAAGGGGTTTAACGCTCACCCAGGACTCCGCCCTATGACCTCTCCCGGGTCCACAGTTATGTGTTGGGTAACATCCCCCGACAACTGCCCGTCGTTCCTTGCTTTGTGCTGAGAGGAGGAGTGTATTAGTAGGAAGTATTATATCGATAGGAAAACTACCTATAAGGGCGTTTGTTGCCAGGAACTGCGAGGGGTAATTCAAGAGCTCATTTAAATAACAGCCTTGCCGAGTGTTGGGCCCTGTGCATCAGCCACGGAAAAGGGTGAGTGACTGTCTTGGGAAGGAAGGTCTTATTCGTAAATCCAAGAATTGGGTTTATGCCAGGGTGAGGCTCCACCAAAGCACACCGTCCCTCCCGGGGGCGGCTTGTCACTTTTGCTTTGTCGCGTTGAGCTTGCTAGGTACCTTAGGTAGGGACCTTCCGTCCCGCACTTTAAGTCTGACCTCCGCTGCCACTCCTCTTCAAGTTGTCTTGTTCTCCCCGTCTTTGACAACCACACAAAATCACCCGCACTTGGACACTTGATCGATTTGGCTTTTGGGAGATTTCCGCAAATAAACCCCTTTTTGACAGACAATCCGACTTCGCGATGGGCGGTACGTCATTCATAGCTGGCTGGCTCTGACTCAACCTGCCACCCCCACCAACAACCTTGCACACCTAGCTATTGTTCTCGTTGCTCATTGTCCAATTGTTTGTAGGACATGCTGCGTCCGACGAAGACGAATCGACAGCGCTCGACGTACGGACGAGGGAGTCTGACGAAGAAAGCGATGAGGTTCATGAGTCGGGTGCCACTGGTCACGGCGTATCGCATGGCCCAGCAGACGACCATGCCAACTCGCAGGCGGATAGCGACGACGAAGACCTTGAGCACGGGATGCTATTGCGAGATATGCCCAAGCGAACCACCTTTTACGACCCAGTTGCCGAACGCCAAATGACCCAGGCAGATGCGAAGCTCTTTTACCATCGAAGCAAGACTGAGCTCTGGCAGGGCGGATCCCAATCGACACCCCATGGCAGTCCCTTGGTTACTTCAGGATCTCGACCAGCAACTGAATACGGTGCCGATTCTTTGGTACTCGATCCGACTGCCCGTCGGTTTGAGGGACAAGCTCTGGGATTCGAGATGCCGACTCCGGCTCTCGACCCGACATCGTTCCTTCAGTCACCTACAAGGGCAGATGTGCAACCGACACCATATCCCCCAAACCTGCCCTACTCATTGCCCCCAGGAGCACAGGGTGTCCGGCTGCCTGATAGCTCTGCTTCTGGCTTGTCGGGCGGCGGCGCCTTTGATACTGAACCCCACATCACGGCTGAATTGAGCGCCATATCAAGAGATATCCAGAGAATACTTGATTTGAGACGGAAATATATAACACTTTCGTTTCAAGGGCTTGATGATAACCCTCGAGATGATCCGGAGTGGGATATATATCCTCCGCCTCCAGAGCCTGCCTGGAACCAGCCCCCCGAACGCCGCACTGGCCTCGGAGAGCATGTTCCTGGCCAAGAGAAGTCTGGCTGGACAGGCACTGACGATGCCAATGGGGTTTCTCAGGCCCAACTGCCAGCGGATTCGTTAGAGGGTAAACGCCCGATGCGAAGGCGTAAGCCTGGTCAGGACATTGGAGAAGACTTTGACATGGACGATCTGCTTCCATTGCCCGGCGACGATGGCATGTTGTTCAAGCTGGATGACTCTGGAGTTTACCAAGTTTTCGAAGACGAGAACGCCCGGCAACCTTCCATTAAAGTCCCCACGATCAGGGAATTCTACATGGACCTGGATGATATCCTCAATGTTTCCTCTGATGGCCCTAGCAAGAGCTTCGCATTCCGACGTCTACAGTATTTGGAGGGGAAATTCAACCTCTACATCTTGTTGAATGAATACCAAGAAACAGCCGACAGTAAGAAGGTGCCGCATCGAGACTTCTACAACGTCCGAAAGGTCGATACCCACGTTCACCACTCAGCTTGCATGAACCAGAAGCATCTTCTCCGTTTCATCAAGAGCAAGATGAAGAAATTTCCCAACGAGGTTGTGTTATACCGAGACGGTAAACACCTCACTCTTGCCGAAGTTTTTGCTAGCATCAACCTAACGGCTTATGACTTGAGTATCGACACGCTTGACATGCACGTAAGTAAAGAAACCTATATCTGAACCCCTCTTGCAGTCGAGTAAGATAGACCGCTGACCGGAATAGGCACATACGGACTCATTTCATCGGTTTGACAAGTTCAATCTCAAGTACAATCCGATTGGCGAATCGCGGCTTCGAACCATTTTCCTCAAGACAGATAACTTCATTCATGGACGATATTTGGCCGAAATCACCAAGGAAGTTATATCGGATCTCGAATCTAGCAAGTACCAAATGGTGGAATGGCGAATCTCTGTCTATGGCAAGTCGATTGACGAGTGGGATAAGCTTGCCGCGTGGGTGGTCGACAACAAGCTCTTCTCACACAACGTTCGCTGGCTCATCCAGATCCCTCGGCTCTATGATGTCTACAAAGCTAGTGGCTTGATGGAGACATTTGAGCAGGTGGTTAAGAATATTTTCCAGCCCCTTTTCGAGGTGACGAAGGATCCATCCAGCCACCCGAAGCTGCATATCTTCCTCCAGCGGGTGATTGGCTTCGATAGCGTTGATGATGAGAGCAAGGTCGAACGCCGCCTGTTCAAGAAGTTTCCAGTACCCAAGGTCTGGGATACTAAACAAAATCCTCCGTACAGCTATTGGATCTACCACTTGTTCTCCAACATGATGTCGTTGAACTACTGGCGTAAGCGGCGTGGATTCAACACATTTGTTTTGCGGCCTCACTGCGGCGAGGCTGGCGATAGCGAGCACTTGGCAGTGGCAGCCCTGTGCTGCCATAGCATTAGCCACGGATTGCTTCTTCGGAAAGTCCCTCTTTTGCAGTATGTGTTTTACCTTGATCAGATCGGCATCGCCATGTCTCCGTTGAGCAACAATGCCTTATTCCTGGCATACGAGCGGAACCCATTCCACCAGTACTTCAAGAGAGGATTGAACGTCTCTCTCTCTACCGACGACCCCCTGCAATTTGCGTTTACCAAAGAGCCATTGATTGAGGAATATGCAGTCGCCGCACAGATCTACAAGCTTAGTTCTGTGGACATGTGTGAACTTGCTAAGAACTCGGTTAAACAAAGTGGTTACGAACTATCCATTAAAGAACAATGGCTTGGGTCGGGTTGCAACAAGCCAGGTAGGGAGGGCAATGCCATGGTCAAGACGAATATCCCAGACCGACGGGAGGAGTTCAGGCACTTCACGCTGATGCAGGAGAGGGACGTGTAAGCAAACCCCCTAGTCTCCTCTTACCTAGCAGGCAGCTGATATTCCCCCCCACTTTCTAGGCTGGGACGATATGTTACTTACAACGGGGGTACCGAGTCTTCAGCCAACCCTGGCGGTACAGATAACAAGATGTCAGAGTCGACAGCGTCCATCATCAAGCAATCACCCGGGGGAGGTCCAAAGACCGGGACCGACGCATCAATCGTAGAGTCGCCGACATCTGCACCGAGCAATCACACCGCAATTGTCGGATCGCCTACGGGCCTGCCACCCTCCCGAGACCCGGTCTGGCCAGGTGACACTATGGCGGACCATCACCTCTCAGGAAGCGATCCCCGAATGTTCCCAGGTATCTTCGCGCGGGGGAACCGAACTGGAAGTTTCCGAAATCTTGGCCAGACCAGTGAGGGCCGAAAGACGCCGGATGATGTGTTTGGACCCGACTAGCCCGGAGGCGCCCAGATATGACACTACTCGGAATGAGGCATGTGCAATGTAGCTCATATTTCCACGACCTCCTACTTCTCTCTTCCTCCCTTTTTTTTATCTCTCTTTAATTCGTCCCTGGAAGGTAGAAAAGGATGGGACTACATATAGAAGGCTGCCTGGAAGACCCTCGTGAAGCAGTTATTGACGGGAGCCTAGGAGGAAGGGAGGTTTGAAGGGCCAACAAATAAGATGGTTGGTCCACGAGTCTGATAATTCCCTCGAGTCCTGGGTTTCTGCGCATCATGTGGTCAAGTGAGTGCGTAATGTGGCCGGCCAACCAAGCCATTGTGCCTGTCGGGAAGTTGTGCACTTTCGGATCGTAACAAGTCAGACACATAGGTAAGTGTTTAATCACGCTGGGGAACATACGCCAGCTGGAACTCGGATAACACCAGCTTCTCGAGTAACTTGCGTACCTTGCCAGATCCTATGTTTCTTTCTGCTGAGTTGTATATTGCCATGGCTTATTTTCGATCTGTCCTTCTTTGTCTCCCATGAGTTTGGCACTTGAAAAAGATACGTAGGTATTGTTCTATCGAGAATGCTTGCGACCTCGGTGAGTTGATGGTTGATTCGGAGATCCCCCGTCTCGAACCGGCGTTTGCCATAAAAAGGTGATGTCTAGAGTAAGTACCTGCCGCTCCGGGGAATTCGTCGAGGGTGTCAATCGTGTTGGGGGATGGCGAATCAACACACGAGACTAAGCCTTTTCTGGAACAAGCCATGTGAAAACGATTAAAAGTGGTCAGACTCCACCTTGGGTACCCCCCTTGTTCATACTATGCCAAAAATGGCACCAACCTTCCAACCAAGCTGGGATGTCACCAAGTTGCGTAGGGGGTAAGAGCAGGTTGGCCTACCTCCCCTAAGTACTCTCCATCGGCCTCGTCGTTTCCGCCTCAGACACACGACGCACTGCGTCACTTCGCATCGCATCGCATCGCGGCCTCCTACTTCGCCTTTTCATATCCTTCGCACAGCTCCTCTCGTCTATTTCGAAGACGCTATACCTTCGAGTCACTTACCCGAGCAGCCGGTGGAACAGCTCAACTGAGCCGAGACACGACTTTACGATATGGGGTTCCTGGGCGTGTACCGGGCCCTCTACGATTACGCGCCCCAGGCCAAGGGCGAGCTCGCAATCACTGAAGGCGACCTACTCTATATCCTTGATAAAGAGGGTGATGATGGATGGTGGAAGGCCAAGAAAAAGGCGGGAGCCGACGACGACGACGAGCCGACTGGCCTCGTGCCAAATAACTACGTCGACCAGGTGAGTTGGTTGCAGCTTCACTTCTCCTAGCCTTCCCCTCTCCTCCATGCACGTCTCTTCCCGACACGAGTCTTCATACTGATATTGGTGCTTCGACTTCCGCTCCGATAAGGCCAAGCCTCTACACCACGCCCGCGCTCTCTACGACTACACTCGTCAAACCGACGAGGAACTCTCGTTCCCTGAAGATGCCCAGCTTGAGGTCTTTGATATCTCAGATCCCGATTGGATCTTAGTCGGCCTCGACGGCGAATATGGCTTCGTTCCGGCCAACTACATCGAGATGGGTGCCGCTGACGACAAGCCGGCTGCGCCAGCACCACCTGCTCCTCCAGCGCTGCCAGCAAGACCGCCTCAGCCTGAGCCGCAACCCGAGCCACAAATAGAGCCGACATCTCCGGAGCCCGCGGCCGAAACAGTCCCTCCTTCTGCGACCCCTGCCGCTGCTCTTGCTAGTGTTATGCATGCCCGTGCGGCCTCTCAACCATCCTCGCCCCCTCCTAAACCTGCTCGAGCTACTGTGACATTTCGCGAGCCCGAAGAGGACGACGATGAGCCCGTTAGATCCCCTACCCTTCCTACTCGGCCGCGGCACATGGCCTCGCCCTCGCCGACGTACGATGAACCGATGTCCCCGGTCACTATCACGAGTCACGCCCGGGAGCCTCCTGTCCGGTCGTCTGGCAGCTTCCACATGTACAATATCAACGAAATGGTGTCGATAATGGGCAAGAAGAAGAAGATGCCCACAACATTAGGCGTTAACCTTTTGACGGGAGTAATTCTCATTGCCCCGGAACACGCCTCAGACGGCCCCTCCCAGGAATGGACAGCTGACCGCATGACCCATTACTCGCGCGAAGGCAAGCATGTCTTTATGGAGCTTGTCCGTCCAAGCAAGAGTGTCGACTTCCATGCTGGTGCAAAGGACACTGCTGAAGAGATTGTCAACGCTTTGGGCGAGTTGGCTGGTGCTGTACGCGCGGAAGGACTGCGCGAGGTGATCATGGCAGGCTCAAACCCTGGCAAGAGGAAGGGCCAGATCCTGTACGATTTCATGGCTCAGGGTGAAGATGAGGTAACAGTTGCTACAGGCGATGAGGTCATGATCATTGACGATAGCAAGAGCGACGAGTGGTGGCAGGTTCGTCGACTCAAGAACGGCAAAGAAGGTGTTGTTCCTAGCAGCTACGTCGAGATCACAGGCACCATGTCGCCGCCACCTACGTTTACAGGGACCAACGCTGCCAGTTCCAGTGTCGAGAGAAATCGACTGGAAGAGATCAGATTAACCAAGGAGGCCATCAAGGCGAGCAAAGAACCTCAACAGGTAGGGCCGGGAATGCCTCTTCCCGAACGGGGCAGTAGCCTCATGGCGAAAGAGAATGGTAGTAATTCGGGACAACAGCGGAATCGTCGAGAAAATGGCCGAGACCATCACGGCAGCGGCCAGGCCCGATCAAAGCCTAGTGAGTTCCTCCATACGTGTTCCCCTGTTGCCCTCTGCGTCTGCAATCATCGGCAGAAAGACCTAGCTCTTGCTGACCCATGCATTTTTAGAACCGGATTCGTCCAAGGTGCGTACTTGGACGGACCGTTCACGGTCTTTCAGTGTTGAGGCACAATTCCTTGGCCTCAAGGACGGCAAAATACATTTGCACAAGATGAATGGTGTCAAGATCGCCGTTCCCATTAGCAAGATGTCTCGCGATGATCTCGAGTACGTCGAGAACATGACTGGCATCTCGTTGGATGACGACAAGCCCCTCGCGGACGTGAAACGAGCCCGGAGTGCCGAGAAGAAAGCCCCCGAGCCGAGCCCGACTGGAGTGACTATCGAGAAGCCCAAGAAACCTGATTACGACTGGTTCCAGTTCTTCTTGTCCTGCGAGGTTGCTGTTGGGCTATGTGATCGCTACGCGCAGGCTTTTATCAAGGATTCGATGGATGAAAGCGTGCTCCCCGATGTTGATGCTACTATCCTGCGGGCCCTTGGTCTTCGGGAGGGAGATATCATCAAAGTCATGCGAACACTGGATGCGAAATACAGTCGCGGCCGTGGCGGAAAAAGGAACGTCAGTTTTGCTGAAGGAGGTGATGGAGAGGGAGCGTCTGGTGGTTTGTTCTCTGGGCCTGGTGGTACTTTGCGAAACAACACTCGTAAAGGTCGGCCAGCACCCGCTGTACAGACGAGCAATGTTGTCGATGCCAGTGCCTTCTCTGCCAAATCCGACACCTCAAAGGCTGGGGAGGAGGATGACGCCAAGTCACCAGCCGTGTCTAGCCCCGTCAACAAGAGCCCCGTGTCCCGACAGCCGACTACGACCGGCTTTGATGATGACGCTTGGGACGTGAAGCCGAGCAAACAACAGCCGCCGGCAGAACATAAGCCTGAGCCCAAGCCAGAGCCAAAGCCCGCCCCCGAACCGTCGCCTGCTTCGCCGCCGCCCCCAACGCAGGCCTTGACGGGGTCGATGAAGGAGCTTTCTCTCCTCACGGCGCCACTCGAGCCCACAAAGTCCGAACCCGCTGCCGCGACAATCAAAGTAGAACCCGTGCCCGAGCAGGTCGCTCCGCCTGTTGCCCCTGCCACGCAACTCCAAGGTGCTACCCCATCATTCTTCTCTGCCGTCGCCCAATCTCAGCCAAGCCATGCCTCTCCCCAGGCGATGCTTCGTCAGCGGCCTGCACCACCCCAAGCCCTCTCGAACCAAGGCTCGCTCGTGCCTCCACCACCATCGCGACCTCTATCAGCTCCTCAGTCAGCTCAGCCCAGCGCCTTCGCACCGCCTCCAATGATGCCTCAGATGACAGGCGCCCTCCAGGGCCAGGTCGCACTGCCGGGACAGAGTCTGAACGAAATCAACCAGGCACGTCTTCAGCAGCAATATACGGCTCAATTCCAGCAAATGCAGCCTGCCTTGACCGGATTCCCTGGACCTCAGGGCCCGGGAATGATGGCTTACCCTACGGGACCTAGTCAGTTCATGCAGCCCATGATGACAGGGATGGCAGGGCCAAACCGGTTCACCCCTATTCCACCTCAGCCCACAGGCTTCCAGCCTTCCTTCCCGACGACCCAGTCAATGTATGGGCAACCAACTGGAGGCATCAACAGCTTTCTCCCTCCTCCGCTTGAGCCTCAACGAACTGGGATGCCTGGACTGCCACCCCAGCCGACGGGTCTGGGGGCTAACAACTCCATAATCCCCCAGCCTTTACAACCGCAACAGACGGGACCGGTTCCGCCCGTTCGGTTCGGCGTGCCTAGTGAGGCTAAGAAGCTTACCTCCCAGCCAACCGGCCGGAGAGCCAACCTGGCACAAGCCAGTAGGTCCAACCGCCCCTTCAAGCAGTGTACACGTCACTAACCTCGATAGCACCGCAAAATCCGTTCGGTTTTTGATCATCATGTAGGTTGGCTCTGACCGTTGGTAGTTGCGCACTGCCGCTCCGTGGTTTGAGAAATGGTTTGGACATATTCCAACTCATCTTACATCCATGTCTAGTTATCATTATCATGCAGGCCTATCTAGATGATGAGTGTCAAGATAGTAATAGTATATCAAGGACCAGCCTAGGTTGGTCCGCTCTAATATTTCCGATCTATGGGCTTCTATCCTCAATGAGAAACAGTCCACTCCTGTGCTCGGAATGCAATTCCACGTGCGCCAAACATCTGAAACCTATCAACGTGAAATTCGGCCTGCCAAACCTGGTGGCGTCCTGGAGCCGAAACAGACTAGTCGTATAGCACACTAAAACATCGTAGTTCTTGTAGGGGAAGGTTCTATCTAGATAAGCCAGTCTTGAAGCCAGAGCCACAACCCCAGTAGTTCGGGAAACAAGTTTCGATGCTAAGGGAGAAAATTCCAGTGATCGAACTCGAGGTACCTTCTAAATACCAGTGGTGTAAGCAAGCGGGCCAAGTCTTGAACCCGCCATCAACCTCATACATCTAGCCAAGATCTTGAAGCCTTTGCGAAGATGAAAATAGAAGGGGTGTAAAACCAACGACAGGAATCACCCTTGATCCGCAAACCCGTCGTAAATGAAACCTAGTTGGCCAGCTCATGCCTTTCGGCGACGGCCGGCAGGTCTATTTGCTACTCCAGATGCAACGGTAGAAAGATCGACCTCAACCTCGGTGACAGGAGGGTCGACGGATTTTTCAGAAGCGTTCGGAGAAGGCACGAAACGCTTGCGTACGGCGCGGACCATCATGAAGAACCAGTAAAAGTTGAGACTGTTGAGAGTGATGTTCGAAGCAAGATACGCGGCGCCAAGCCACATGGGCACCGTAGTTTCTTGGGTCGCGAAGCCCAATGTCGATGAGGCAGCGATTGCTTCAACGGTCGGGTGCGCATTGATACCAGCCCAAATGTCGCTGAAGACACGGACGGAGGAATATGTGCCATAAATGAGACGGCACGAGAAGAAAGTGAAGAGGAGCATGAAACCGTTGTAGAGCTGCGCGCGAGTCCCAGTCATTCCCACCTTGTCCATGAACCAGTGGACGTTGAGGAATGGAGTAGACAGCTCCCACAGGATGAAGACGGTGGCATAGTAGTTGATAAAAGGGCGCTGTGGAACATTAGCGACGCAAATAGCAGAGAATGAACGGCAAGATAGCCGGGGCATGACGTACGAATCCGAGGGAATACACGAGCAGGGCCGCGACAGCATGCGCCAGAGTCCCCAGCCCAAAGACATCCAAATTCAAGCTGGTCACGACCAAGTCCCAGAGGAAGTAACCAGTTGCGAGAGCCTGGATGAAGCCAGCAGCGCCAGTATAACCCCACAAGCGTTCCTCCTGGTTCATTTGATTCAATTCGTCATCAGCGAACAAAACCCATATAGCGAGGGCATTGATGAGGGTGCTCTGCACCATGGAGACGACGTGAGCATCCCAGTTGAGTCGGCGCTTGCGCGGGAGCTTCGAGTAATGTTCGGCGGCGACCAAATTGGAGATCAACGGCGAGATTGGCCAGAAAATGAGTGTATAGAATAGGGCGGCGGCGAAAACTTCGTGGATGTGGAGAGGAAGCGTGGGGAGGTTGAAGTAGTCGGCCCAAGGCTGGACCTTTTCGGAGAGCCAAGGCAGCGGCGGTAGAAAGAAGGGATCCTTCATCTTGGGAGAGATACGCGGGGAGTCAGTCAGCACAGCGGAGGATTGAAGAAGGTCGACGCAGGCGCGATGTTGGTGGACAAGGCGTAATAGGGGAATTGCGCGACGGGGTTGGCTCGAGTGGGGAGAGAGAGAGAAAGAGAGGGCGACGAAGCAAATGCGCCCTCCGAAAGACAAAGGAGAAAAGGATGCAGATTAAATACAGCAAGCGCCGAGATCCATGGATAAAGGCCGTCGGGATGGAGGTCACGTCTGTTGGGGATGCTCACGTGGGAACAGCACGGGCTGCGGCGCATGTGGTTGAGCTTAAAGACTCCATGGGTGCCTGCCTGTCTCTGTCTCAGCTGGGGGAAGGGGTCTTGATTCGTACCTGCGAACGAACTTAGATAGGAAAAGGTGCATGCCGAGTTAGTCCCGAAAAGGCTTAACAGTCCGCTTCGCCCACTCATAATTCGAGGAGAATCTTACTCAGCAAGTACCTCACCCTGAATTGGAAATGAAGTCTCTCGCAACTGCCACCTCACCCAACTAACTGTATGTGTGAACGAACTACTTTCTGGCGTTGAGATGACCAAAGCAGCAGACCATATAGTCACTTTTGCAACTTGACATCTACACCACTGATACACAAATACTTCCCCCCTCAACCCTGTCCCCGCATCGAGGGAATCTACCTCTGGAGGCTTAAAAGCTCTCGTCTGCATACCATATCTCCAGGGGCTCAGGTGTCAATACCCGTCCACCTGACTCCCTTCCACGACAGATTGCCAACTCCCACACCCCAGCCTCGACCACCACTCTTCCATAGGACACGAAAACCATCGTCATGGCCGAAGCTTTGAGAGACTTACTGGCGCCTCAGCAGCAAACTGACGCTGCCGCCCTCGCGTACCTGGCAAGCCTGGCTGAGCAGCAATCTGACGTCTTGCAAACCTCCGAGCCCCAGGCCCTCTCCCAGGCATCACATTCCCTACTCCTAGCTGTTCAGTCACTTTCAAAACGGTCGCACAAACCAGTCGTTGAGTCAGCCGCCAGCCATGCCTCGCTGCGTCAGACGCTACCTGTCCTCGCCCAAAAGGCGGCCGAACTGAGCCAGGCAGTGCCCCGACTGGACGCGCAAGCTGAGCACTTCTCCTCAGCCTTCAGCAAGACCGGCGATAACAAGCTGCTCGCCCGCAGGAAGCAGGCGCTCTTACTTCTGCGTAACTCGGAGCGCCTGGTCGACGTCATGGAGATGCCACTGCTCCTTTCCTCTACAGTCTCCGCGGCGCCGGCCAACCACTCATCAACCCTCGAGCTCTATGCTCACGTTCGGCGCTTAGCCTCCCTTTACCCCGACTCTCCCCTCGTTTCCTCTGTCCTAGAGGAAGCAGATACCGCCATTCGCCAGATGGCTGCAGACCTTGTCAACACGCTCAAGGCCCCGAACCTCAAACTGGCTGCGGCAGTTCGTACCATGGGCTGGCTGAAGCGTATTGTGCCCGATCTGGTTTCGGACGCCCCCTCAGAGGACTCACTTCCTGCCGTCTTCTTGGTATGTCGATTGGCTACGCTCCTGACGACTTTGGAGGCTTTGGAACCACTCAGGGACCTGGCAGACGAGGAGCGGCTTCGGAAAGACAAGGCAACTAGCACATGGTCTGGGGGTCAACAGACGGAGCGCTATCTCAAACGGTTTATTGAAATCTTCCGGGAGCACAGCTTTAGCATTGTCTCCGTCTTTAAGAGCATCAGCACCAGTTTCACACCACAGTCTGAAGCTGAGGCGGATCCTTTGAAGCTGTTGCCTTCTCCCATGGCGAGCTTCCCCCTCCATCTCGTTGAAATGCTTCTCGAGACTCTGCGCATCTACTTGCCGACAGTCAAGGACCAGGCCTCGAGGGAGAGCATTCTGACGCAGGTGCTGTATTGCGCTGGCAGCCTGGGAAGGCTTGGAGCAGACTTTGGAATGCTGTTGGCTGCGACAGGGGTGACTGAGTGGGTTGATCTGGTCAAGCGTCATCGCCTATTAGCTGGACGCCTAGAATCTGTCATAGGTGACTATCGGGGCAGCCACAGCGGTAGTGGCGTGAGCGCTTGATCCAATGAGCGGGGGAAGATGGGGGCAGGCGCTGGCAGGCACTGGCAGGTGAGCTTCGGCCACTCTTCCGAAATGCAATGTACACGGCTGTAGATGCACAAAAGCGGGTCTCAATCGAGCAACGGGGTCTTTGGGTTTCCTGGGCAGATTTCATCCAGTCACGTCACTCAATTCGTCCTTCAACATGTGGCCGAAGTCTGCGACTAGCCATGGGCATCACCGTCGCCAGCTCCTCAGCACAGCACAATGAGGCCGTCGTGTCTTCGCCAATGACTGAGCAACGAGCTTCCCGGCCAGCAAACTCAGGTACGCCGTCCACCAGGACCCCCGACGCTCCCGGCCGTCGTCCTCGGTTCTCTCTAGGCGCTCCAACCGGCGTTTCTCTCCCTCCCCCTTCTGACTCGACCTCGCAGCCCGCCACTTCGTCTCCGGACTTGGCTCCGGCGTTGCTTCCGCAGTCCTTCTGCAACCCCTAGACCTGCTCAAGACGCGGGTCCAGCAGTCTGGAAGCTCGTCGCTCTCCGCCTGCCTGCGCGACCTCAGGCAGTCTCCCAATGTAGTGCTGGCGCTCTGGAGAGGAACCGTCCCGTCTGCCCTGCGGACTGGCTTTGGCTCTGCTCTTTACTTCACCTCGCTCAACGCCATCCGTCAACATGCCCTGAAGACGGGCATCCTGGGACACCGCCTGCAGACCCAAGGCGGGTCCTCAGCGCTGCCCTCGTTGACCAACTCGGCCAACCTCATCTCGGGGGCCGTTGCCAGAACCTTTGCGGGCTTCGTCCTGATGCCTCTGACTGTCATCAAGGTCCGGTTCGAGTCCAGTCTCTATTCCTACCCGTCGCTGCTGGCCGCGGCCGGTGACATCCGCCGGGCAGACGGTTTCCGTGGCTTCTTCTCTGGCTTTGGCGCAACGGCTCTCCGTGACGCACCGTATGCAGGCATGTACGTGCTCTTCTACGAGATGCTAAAGTCACAACTCGGCTCCCTGGTAACTCCAGCCGCTTCGTCCGGCCAAGGACCGACTAAGATGCAGGCCACGGTGGCTAGCTCTGTCAATTTCACTTCCGCCATGCTCGCCGGTGGTGCATGCTCTGTCGTCTCGAACCCTTTCGATGCGGTCAAGACTCGCATCCAGCTCCAGCCACAGGAGTATCGGAACATTTGGCATGCGTGCTACAAGATGGTGTCACAAGACGGCGTTCGTTCGCTCTGGGATGGCCTGGCGTTGCGGATGAGCCGCAAAGCCCTCAGCTCGGCGCTGGCGTGGACTGTGTATGAGGAACTGATTCGTCGTTCAGGATCAAAGTAAACAATAGATAGCATAAAAATCTCCTGTACAATAGCTGTAACAACTCGTCTCAAAAATACAAAAAATACAACGCATTCGAAGCAACGCATGCAGAAAGGCCAAAACACACACACATGAGAGTCGTACAATCAATCCAGCGCTCACTCCCTCTCTCCCCCCCTCCCTCCTAT
>JABFFI010001141.1:527-29740 GCA_013623725.1 Fusarium robinianum | reverse complement strand
GCTGGGGGGCGACGGCCGGGTACGGAGGACCGATCTACCAGGCGACTAACAGTTGAGCCGGTTAATAACATGAATGGGGGCCTTCTCTGAAAAGACCACCCAACAGAAAGAACCGACGGATGCCGCCGCCCCAAATATGCCGAAAACGGCCGCAATCGTTGTTAAAGCCATACTGATAGTGATTCACTGTCAATCAAAGAAGAAGAAAAGAGACGGAAGAAGAGAAAGAACTGACGGAGGCGATGGCCCCAGTGATCGTAAAAATCTCTGCTGGTGACATTCTTGTTGCTGTTGATGGTGATTCGCTGTTGATCAAAGAACAAGAAGAGAGACGAAAGAAGAGAGATGGAAGAAGAGAAAGAACCGACGGATGCCACGGCCCCGATAATCGTGCAAATTGAGGCTGCTGTCGTTAAAGCCATAGTGATTCGCTGTCAATCAAAGAAGAAGAAGAGAGACGGAAGAAGAGAGATGGAAGAAGAGAAAAGAACCGACGGACGCCACGGCCCCAATATTGGTAAAAACTGATGCTGCTGTAGTCAATGCCATGTTGGTGATTCGCTGTTGGTCAAAGAAGAAGAAGAGAGATGGAAGAAGAGAGATGGAAGAAGAGAGATGGAAGAAGAGAGATGGAAGAAGAGAGATGGAAGAAGAGAGATGGAAGAAGAGAGATGGAAGAAGAGAGATGGAAGAAGAGAGATGGAAGAAGAGAGATGGAAGAAGAGAGATGGGATAGAAGAGCCATTTTATTTGTTTGCTCTTGTCGTTCTCTCCTCCCTAAACTGATCTCATAGACAAGGTGATCCCTCCTACCTAATCACAATTACCTCTACCTAGCTCCTCCTCTTCTTGGAAGCCGTGGATGGAATTTCCGCTGCGAATATCAGTATCAGTGCCGGTACGCATCTATTAAAGCGCAGGTGCATCTAGGGAAGTGCAAGTGCATCTGGAGAAGGGCAAGATGAAATCACTCTACCGGCAGTTTAAGGGAGTCACTACGTTGCGCTACTAAAGCGGAAGGATAGCTGGAAGAAGCGATTGCAAGAAGTGGCCATGAGCACCTCATGCTTTGGGGGGTTCAAAGACGGTTACGTGCCATCTCATCTCACTGTCAGTCAAACTGGGTAGTGTTTGAGACACCAGCTCAGCAATTCGGTACACCAGTTTGCTCAACTAGGATGCTAAATTATAAAGAGAAGTATATTGAAAATCATCCTAAATCTGGATATTTAGAAATCGAAATAAAATATGTAAAGGCTCTAATAAATTATCATAAGTTTAGGTCGTTAGGGAAATAAAACATAGACATTTATTTGATCTTGTCCCAAGCTATGTTACACATATCTAGGCAGTTCAGTGTGCCAGAAAGTTCTGGTTGTACCAAGCCGTCCCCCTTGACTTGAATCCTGATGTTAGTTCGACAAACCCTTTGTGCAGAACTGAGAAGTAAGAATGATGGACGAGGACGGCACAACGTAGAATGTATAAAACCTATTTGAAACTCAACCTGCTCCCGCTCTGATCTGTTTTACCGTTCTCGATTCGATCTCTCAGTATTCCAGTCATGACAACACCACGCAAGACGATGTCCCTAGATCGGAACATGTGCACCCCCCCGTGAACAGCTTCTCGATGCTCCCGACCAGGCGGCTCGTCTCAGGCCTCCTCTCACGGTTAAAAACACTCCCCAACTCCGCCCATACATCAATATGAAACTCGTCGGGTAGGCAGCGGACAGAAAAGTGCAAAGCACACAAGTCGCATGATCCTCGCATCGTATGCCCATGCCGCGACTCCAACGCCTGTCGCACAACCGTACCGAAAAGACTCTTTGACTTCTCCCGCCAGTCTGGAGAGTCAAAGTCAAAGCCTTGATGAGTGCAAGGGGCTAGACGTCCAATATTCCTAGTTGGTATAGGTCCCCCAAAATAAACATCACGATAAACGTAATGGCAATGGACAAGATATCTCTCGTGGATAACTTTTGGGGAAATCGTTAGCCAGACCCTTCGTAGATCTGCCCTAGATCTATTTTTCTTGGGGCAAACTCCATAGGTACCAGTGTGAGGAGCCGTAAGATCATGAAGCCTTAGTAGCTGGGCGTCATCAAGACTGCCCTTTTGGCTTAGGTGAGTATATTTGAGTGCCATTTCTCTGTGCCTCTTGCATGGGCAATATTGATCCTCTCGGTGCTCGCGAGCAATCATCTTATCGTAGGGACATATTAATGTCGTCTTGAAGGCTCGGCTTGGTGCATCGCCATCCAGAAAGGGATGAAGTACCATGCACTTTTCACATACCCAATAGTCGGGCAGATCATGAGAGAGGTTCCGGAGAAATGTAATGGCCTTTCGTCCATGGTACTCAGATGGTGGATGGATATTAGGTGGTGGATTGATACTAGGTCGTGGATCGATACTCTTGGGTTGTTTGTTGACCTTTGCTCTTCCAGCGAATAATCTTCCCATCATGATGAAGCAAAGGGCTGGGAGGATGTGGTGTTTTTTTTGTTGTTGTTTTTTTGTCGTGGTTGGCATCCGAAGAGGCTGGAGTTTGGGAGAAGAGAGAGATACTGCTAGAGTGTTGTCTTAACGTGTTGGTTTAGTTTAGGAGGTGACCAGATAGATATAGTCTAGTGATGGGTGGTGGATGAAAGAGATGGAGAGCAGCTTGACAAAGATGAGAAATCGAGACAGGGAAAGATCTAAAAGAAGAGGGATAAATACCTGGTCCTTTGTGTTACTGATGTGACCGCGTCAAAAACAATTGATCACGAGATGAAAGCTAATTAATCACGAGATGAAAGCCAATTAAACGTTTCTTTAGAAATGGGCCGATTGTATGTGGTGAGAGGCCGAGCTTGACTCTTGATGTGACTCCATTCTCTTCATATAAAGCTCATCGTAACCATGAGTGACAAAGAGGAAGAAGCACTGGGTCTCGTGCCGAGGTCCGCCGCGTCATGGGATTCGCCTTTGCATACTAAACTTTGAAACTGAGTTGTGACAGACATGCATGATATGCAAAAGGTATTATTTCAGACGTCAAGGACAATATATCCAGCTAACGAGGGAACAAGCGTATCTTGACGCCCGTCAGCATGGACAAGAAGTACGAGCGATGCTCCTCCTCCGGCGGCATTACAGTTTCCATCCGAAATTCTCTTATCAAGGCGGGTATTACCTTGAAAACAATGAGCTCGGCCAGGTGTCGCCCAGGACAGCTCCTCGAACCTCCGCCCCAACTCAGACTGCATCGCTCCATGCTGCGCAGGGCCTCTTGATCAACGTCCAACCACCGTTCCAGGCTGAACATCTCGGCGTCTTGGCCAAAGACGTCAGTGTTGCGGTGCAGGGCTACTGGGTTGCAACCGACCGTGGTCCCGGGTGGGAAGAAGTAGTCATGGAGGTAGAGGCCGCTCTGGGGGACTTTGCGTGGCAGGGACATGCCGATGACGGGGTGTAGACGCTTGGATTCTTTGATGAGAGCTTGTGTCAGTGGAAGTTTTGTCGCGGTTGAATACTCGGTCGGTTTGACGGCTTCAAGAACTTCCTGAGTGACCTGAGCCTGGACGTCTGGGTGGGAGCCGAGCATGGCAATGATCGAGGTCAGGGTCGAGGCTATTGTCTCGTGGCCGGCTCCGAAATTGGTGGTTGCCATTCTTCGGAGGTAGGCATCTTTGAAAGCAGGTTTGGTCTTGTGAAGATGGATCAGATCTGCCATGAGGTCTCGTCGCTGGTCTTTGGGCGGGTTTGGTCTCAAAGCTGCGTTGACGCGCCGCGAGACCTTTCTTCCCACAGTCTTTATATAAATCCATACTTAGTACATTCACTGCCCTTGATTTCGGCGTGACGGGTTAGGTACTCACAGGGAAAAACGGACGAAAGTTCTCGGGTGTCTTGTATATGACACCCCAAGTGGTGCTGAACACCCGACCGATTGTCTTGTTCAAAAACTCAAGTTTGACAATGGTGGGAAATAGGCCAAAGACACTCTTCCGCCTCCAGCTGTGATACGCATGGGTGCCAGATCCCCAGTCGGTTCCGTTCTTGAACATGCCTGGCGACCATGATAGGACGACAGCTCCCAGGCATTCAACAGCGATGATGTGCATCCATTCGCTGAGCTCTACCTGTGCGCCATTGAGGCTCTTGAGCTTGGCGATAGCGCGTTCAATGACCTCGTCAATAACAGCCTCGTACTGAAGTAGGTTGGCGGTCTGGTAGACGGGACCGATGAGTCGCCGCTGGAGACGATAGCGCTTGGCGTTGATCTCCGAGAGAAGGTCGAGATTGTCTGGAAAGGTTGGATCTAATTTCCAGTCAATATCGGGCTTGGTCAAGGCCGTGGCCACTTGTTAGATAGAGAGTCAGCCAGAGGGTTGACAAAATGTATGGTTCTACTGAGGAGCTTACAGTAAAAGTCTGACTTGTCAAAGCCGCTCCCACTACCTGGGCAAGATGTTTCAGCGTTTGTAGTCGACGGAGATGTATTTCTTCTAGCTAATACACACTGTAGATTGCCTGAAAGGCTTCCTTGGTGTTGAACCAGACCTCATTTGGCCCAACTCGAACGACTGGCCCGTATCTCCGATGCAGGGTCTTCCCTAGGTGCTTCATGCGCCCGTTACGAGCATGATATGCATGCCAGAAACTAGAAACGACTGCTAGCTTTGGTCCTGGGATGCGCGACAAGGGATGGAAAGAGAGTCGGTAGATGGCGATGGTGATGAGCAGGAGAATGGCGGTCGAGAGGATTCTCACTAGAGTCTGGAAGAAGAGGCAGCACAGTAATGTTATCCAGGCTTGAAGACAGGTGAGAGACATGATGATAATGGCTGAAGCATCACAAGGAGTGTAGGGACCGTTTCGTTGCGGGTTTACTGTTCTCTCTTTGCAGAGACGCTGATGATGAAGGAGGGAAGTTGTTTGTCGTTTTTGCCTGCGAAGATTTTGGTAGAGACCCCACATTCTCTCTCCTCGACTCTCAGTTGTAAGAACTCTTCCCAATAGCATCTAAACTTCAATAACCTTCGTTCTAATCATCTTAAAAAAATTATAGATAAAAATATTCATATCTTTCATCGGGTTTTAGGCCTATGTCTGTTGGCTCTGATGACTATGCTTCTTTCCACCGCCTATTACAGCACTTGGTCGCCTCCTCTGTATAAGTCTTCTACCCAGATCGTTCGGAATTACAACACTTCTACGTTTTCGCCCGTTGAATTCCTCCTCCTCTTCTTCTTCTTCTCCTCTCTTTTTACTCTCAGTTCCTCTCTCCATTTCACCCCCCTCACCATCAACGCAATCAATGCTGGACTTCCCACCACGAGCACTCCTCCCACCAGCGTACAAGCCCAGCCTGGTCCCATGGCATCAATCATGGGGACAATCGCCGCAGTCGCTCCAGCTCCGACAAGACACCTCGTGAGGTTGTTCGCAGCCGTAGCTGTCCCGGGTTTACCAGGATGGATGTCTACCAGCAACACGCTGACGGTGTTGTTGAAGCCCACCATGCCAATACCTATAAGCGTGCTCAGTACGCAAATCACAGCGACGTGCGCGTGACGGTCGATGGCCCAGCCCCACGAAGTAAGAGTGGCGGATGCGAAAAGCAGGAGAGGGAAGCCGATTTCTAGGCGGGCGCGCTCAATGGGGAAGCCTGAGAGGTCTTGCTGGCGGCTTCGGTCATAGGGGATGTCCATCTTATCACAATGGCGCTTGAAGTTGCGGTTCATCAAGGCACCGACAATCCCTGCGGCTATGATTGACCCTGCAGCTATCGGCAAGTACATGAGTCCAACATGAATCTCATTGAAGCCGTAATGATCCGTAAATAGTGTCGGTATTGCAGTGGCGATACAGTAAAACCCCGCGAAGACGATGGCATTGCAGCCAAGGAGTAGCCCAGTCTCCTTCTGGAAGAGCATGAGCAGTGATTCGAGGACATTGGGGGGCTTAAACTTGAAGGGAGTCTTGGCTTCGGGTCCTTTGGAGCACTGGCTGAGGGCGGAGTTGGACGACGATGATCTCCGTTCCCGTCGGGGTTTTAGAATCTGCCATAAAGACCGATATAGGGGTGGCGGGGTGACTGAGCCGTCGTCCACGATTCGGCGACAGGTTTCGGGGAAGAAGGCGATGATGAGGACGATGGCGATTCCAGCAAGAATGGTGAGAAACCAGAAGATGGACCTCCAACCGAGATACTGGGAGAGAAGGCCCCCTATAACAGGCCCAAGAGCCGGCCCAAGAACAACCGGGACAGCAGTGAGGCCCAGATACTGTCCACTCTCCGCCGACGTGATAACATCAGCAACGACGGCAACACAAAGAGCAATTGTGCTACTCGAGCCAGCAGACTGAAGACATCGCAGTCCCAACAGCGCGCTGTAGTCCGGGGCCAGAGCAAGACCGATGTTGGCGCCGATGTAAATAATGAATGAGACGATGTATGCCGGACGTCGGCCACCACTGTCCGCCAACGATCCGATGAACATTGGAACAAGTCCTTGGAAGATCATGTAAGTCGTAATAGTGAGGTTAACCTGTGATGGCGTGACGTCGAGGTCTTTGGCAATTGCTGGAAGAGCTGGGAAGTACATCCGGGCAGTGAGAGGAGAGAAGAGAGCGACTGAGGAGGCGGCGAGGACGATGAAGCGTTTTTGCCATGTTGTAAATATGGTGTAGATGGGGGTTGCTTCAGTTTCTGGGCTTGGATCGGGTTGTTTCTCGAGGTCTCCTATAATGGGTTCGTGGGTGTCATGGCGGCGGTTCCCATCATGACTGGGAGCATCAGGTGAAGGTTCACTCATAGTTGACAGTCGCTCAAGATAGTTTCGGAAACAAAGTATTCGCGAAGAAGAATGTTTTAGAGACAAAAGATCCCCCAATATATTTGGCAGAATATAAAGGGAAATATCCAGGGCGACCAAAAAGAGTTAGAGCTCGGGGTTCTCAGTGAGAGACGAAGAGGGATTTGAATCCTCGACCTTTAGAACTTCCAGGTGACTGGTGGCGCGCTGCCCATGTTAGTGAGAGCCCTGTCGAGGAGGGGCAATGCTGTCGCCTGGGATTGAAGGACGAAGCACTCCCGACAACATCGCCCATTACTTACCAGGAAAACTCCTATACATTAAAAGAGGGGGAGAAAAAAGGAAAGCAATAGACAATATCCTTGGAAGTTTAATTCTGCTGTTCTGATTCAATCTGTTCCGTTCGTTTACGTTGATACAGGTCCTGTTTTCTCAGACAGAGGCTCGATACACCTAAGCAAAGATAGACAACATCCCTGGATTGGGGAACTTGCAACCAAAGATGTATTGATGGGAAAATATATATACATATAATCTGAGGAAATATCAACATAGAGAGAAGCTGCTATCTAGTCCTGTCTAGTTAAAGGCGTGGGTTGGGTTATGTACCAACCAATACTCGCTTCGGTGCCGAGCTCGGCATTTACTATGTGCGTCAGCGTCATGAGACAAACAGTGCAGTCACTTGCGATGACGACTGAATCAATATCGGTTGGAAAGTCTGGGGTTCGTTGTGGGGAAAGAAAGGCGATACCCTCCGTTTCTGAACCTGGTTCATGAGATGTTTTGCGAGATGATGAAAATGAATGATCATTATCTTATGGATGGAGGGTGTCGTGAAAGTGTGAGATGAGAGTAAGATGATGTGGGATTTCCGAGTCGCGAAAAAGGAGGTCACATTTAAAGCGAATAAAGTGTCATGTACTCCATAGACTGCACATAATCTCTCGCAATCATATCTTTCTCCCCTCCCCTCTATTGGTGCCTTTTTGTGTCGCAAAACTTGCAACTGGAGACTCAATCTGTTCTCTGAGCTCTGGCAAGGCAGACGAGACAACAAGTGGGGACTATCGCCAAGACCTCCCTCGTCGGGTCTCTCATTGTTCCGGGGCCGGGAAATCTGGCCTCAGCATGTGAATACCCTGGGAATTTGTAGATCATTATCATGAGAGCTCGCCTCCTGCTGTAGCAAGCTGGATAAGAGCCATACATATTCACAACATTTCCATCATGGTAAGCCATCAACCAACCCATACGTTCCCTCGTTAGTTTCTTTATTTTACTTTGTTTTAACATCGACTTGGCTAGAACATCTCTTACAACTCTGCCCTCCGGCAGAGCAAGTCCCTCCGCGCAGAGCTCTCCAACCTCAACTCCAAACCCGCCGCCTCCCCCGCCGAGATTGGCAACGTGTCCGCCTCCATCGCCTCCTTCACCAAGACCCTCGACGAGTACCAGAGCCTCGCCCGCCAGGAGATCGTCCCCAAGAAACAGGAAGAAGCCCATGAGCGCGCCAAGAGATTCCGCGAGGACCTTTCCGATTTCCGCACCCAGGTCGACTCCCTGAAAAAGGCCCGCGAAGAGGCCCAGTATCAATCCAACCGCAACGAGCTCCTCGGTCGACGCCCCTACAATGCTACGCCGGAGAACCCTTACGCCAACGCCACTACGACTTCGCAGTCGACGTTCCAGCCGCGCCACACGTCGCATGCCAGCGGTGGCCCCTTGACCACCGGCTCCGCCGACGAGATGCGCGAGGCGCATGCCTTCCGCGAGCAGAACTTCTTTTCCAATACAAACCAGGCACTCGATGAGTACATCGCACGGGGTCAAGCTGTCTTGGGCGACCTGGGCGACCAGCGCGAGATGCTCAAGAACACACAGAAGCGACTGTACAGTGTGGCTAATACGCTGGGTGTCAGCGGCGACACGATCCGAATGGTTGAGCGGCGCGCGAGAGAGGACAAGTGGATCTTCTTTGCGGGTGTCATCGTCTTCTTCCTGTTCTGCTGGCTAGTCCTTCACTTCTTGCGATGAGAGAGAGGACCACTTGATGGGCAAGGGGGGGGACACGATGAGAGACATCTGACCTGCAGATGTGCATGGGTTGAGGGCATCAGCGCGGCGCTTGGGAGTTATTTCGTGGGGTGTGCTTTCTTTGATTCTGCGTGTTATACCAGCACATGAAGAGCGTATCTTTGGTATCCGATCAAGCAAAACAAAAAACAAGAGCTACAACTATTGGTCCCTTTGTCCTAACCCTCAAGTATCTAATCGTTCTCTTCCCCATCAACCTGTCTAAGTGCTATTGTAAAAAGCACGTCTTTGTCCGAATCGATATTCACGACCTGCGTGTCTGGTAGGATGTGATTACTCGTGCTCAACCGGCCGCCGATCTCGGTCTCCCAGTCCGTCACGTCCCACTCCAGGCCGCGGGTGGTGATTCGCGCGGGTTCCTTGAGGGGGATGATGCCGACGTGCTTCCCAAAGACGTCCTCCTCGCCGTCCTCGCGGACCTGGATGCTATGCGAACCCGCTTTGAGGAGGAAAGTAAGGCTGGAGCCGGAGAGGAGGTAGATGCGCCCCGCGGCGTAGGCAGGGTCGGCTTGGAAGCAGTAGAGCTGGTGAAGCTGGGACAGGCCCTGGTCGACGCGGCCACCGATGCCGCCGAGGGCGACGATGTCGATGCCTTCGGGGTATTCCTTGCGGATCCAATTGATGGCCTTGCCAAAGTCGGTGGATTCTTGATCTGGGTCGTGGATGACGACGGCGGGGGAGGGTTGGGAGGAGTAGAAGTCGCGGACGGTTGGGGTGAGGGAGTCGAGGTCGCCGATGATGAGTTGGAGGTTGGACTAAGGAGGGAGAGAGGGAGATTGTTTTAGATAAAAATTCCAGATTTGATTCGGATCGGAAGGGAGATGACGCACGTATTTGCCGTGGAAGGATGATAGTTTATGTAGACGGTTGGCTCCTCCGTCGGCGGCAACTCTCAGAGAAGCTGTGTCCACCAGCGATTTTCTGTATCAGCAAACAAGGCGCAGGAGAGAGAGAGAAAAGGAGGAGGTCGTAGACGGGGGCGTACAGTTCTTCCACAACTTGCGCAGGTTGGCACCGTTCCTTAGCGGCTGGTTAAGCACGAGGAGGGCGAAATCCTGGGGGTTGTTGTAGTCTTGGAGCAGCTTTGCGGGCCGCCATTCGAAGTTTTGAGAGCCCATTTCGAGGATGGGTGGTGGTGATTCTTGCTTGCTATAGAAGCCGGGACAGATGAGAGGATAGAAGGAGAAGAAGGTCGGTAAGGAGAATCGCCTTTGAGGCCTTCAAAGCGTGACCTTTGTGCAAACTAGTCGGCCGGCGGCGCGCGCGAAACGTGACACAGAGAGGTGAGTAGAAGTTATTTGCTTTTTTTTGCGTAGATCAAAGGGAACAAAGAGGTGAGTGAAGAGACAACGACGCCCCTCCTCCCCGCCCTTCTAAAACGAACGATTGAAAACCACCACAACTGACTTCCGTCTTTGAGAAGAGAGACCAGCTGACTTCTTCTTCCAAAGTTGAACTAGCCAAGTAAACGACCGATCCTAAAAACAAAAAAGCCACAAAAATATGAGAATTGGCCCAAAAAGACACACTTTCACTCCAGCCGTTTTGTTCTCAGGCTTGATCTGGACCGTCCAGCTCCTCTTTTTACATGCGGATGGTGGAATGAGGGCGCCATGTGGGGGAAACTCTGTCATGACGAACTGATAAGAGGACCTTATCGGAGTTCCTGGCGGATAATCTTCGGCGTCGTTTTTTTTTTTCCCGCATATCGGAATCTCGGGTGCTTGGCGAGCATCAATCCCATGAGAACCCGTTGCTGACCAATTCGTCTTCTGTGTCTTGTCTTGATCCTTGGGACTACCTCGAAAGAATTGGTAGTGACTTTTGCTGTCTTTAACTCAGTCCTTCATTCATCTTCCTCCTGCGCCTCCTTTACTTAGAGCACAATGTATCGCACAACCTTGCGATCGGCCTCGAGGCCTGTAATTGCCAGCTTGCGATCCGGAACTGTTCGCGCCGCTCCCCGACGATTCGCCTCAACAGCAGCTCCCACCAACAAGCCCCGATCATGGAAGGGCTCGGCGCTGCGATTGGGTTTGGCTTTTGGCGCTCTCTATTATTACAATACTAGCCCTGTATTTGCCGACGAGGCTGTCTGTATGGCTCAATTGCTTCCGGGAGACCGAGATGCGGTTGCTAATGTCTCTATGCAGCACAAACGATTCCCCCTCCCGCCGCCTTTTCCGATAACGACCTACCCACCGTCGACTCCGTCCTCGAGGAGAAGCGCAAGAAGATCAAGAGCAAGGCCGAGAAGCCCGTCGAGAAGAAACCTGACGAGTCGACAGCCGCCGAGCCCAAGCCCGCCGCTGAGAGCACCGTGGCTGCCAATGGATCACCGGCTGCTCTAGAGCAGGAGGCCGACCAGCAGGGCGCATTCAACCCCGAGACTGGCGAGATCAACTGGGATTGCCCGTGCCTGGGAGGAATGGCGCATGGACCTTGTGGCGAGGAGTTCAAGACGGCGTTTAGCTGCTTCGTGTACTCGACGGAGGAGCCCAAGGGAATGGACTGCATTGAGAAGTTCCAGTACGTTTTTCATGTGGTTTTTGGACATGTAGAGGGGTAATTGCTAACTTGGTCACCAGGGGTATGCAGGAGTGCTTCAAGAAGTATCCCGAAATCTACGGCGCCGAGCTGGCGGACGACGAAGACGGTGCCCCGACTCCCGATTTCGGCGATGAGCAGCCTGGCCCCGACGCTCAAAAGTCTCAACCCCCAGCGCCTCCCCAAGCCGACGTCGAACCCGCCCCCGCCCCTGCACCTGTGGCCGAGAAGCCCCAGGTTGAGCAGCCCGCCCCAGTGGATGTGAAGCCCGTCGTGGAGGAGACCCAGAGTCCTTCCAGAGAGGAGACACGCAAGCCCGAGCTGGAGACGGAGCCTAAGCAGAGCCACGACGCGACGGCTGCGAATGAGGAAGTTGCGCTGCTAGAGAAGCAGGAGGCCAAGAAGGAGGCGCAGTAGAGGAAAAGTGGGTGAAAACGAGATGGACTGATGAAGGAGTGAAGTGATGGATGATGCGTGGAAAGAAAGGGCGTACGACGTGTAAAAATATTCTGGGATTCTTGGGCGTGGGCGGATAGAAGCTCATTATCTCTGTACCAACGCTGTATCATGGGAAAGAAGGAGAAGAGGGGATAAAAAGCTACGAGTTATATGTAATACAAGGCATCACATCTCACAAGTCGGCGGTCCGTCGTCGTCATCATTTGTGATGGAGTTTGAGAGCCAAGCTTCAGAGAGCCATTGAAGCTAGGCTTCTGGAGGAGATTTCGGGTCTTTCGAGTTTGAGGCCTGCGCATTTATTGAGAAGAGTAAAAGCCGATATCGACTAATCCAGAGGAGAGACCTTTGTCCTGAACCCAGAGACCTCAACCACAAAACAAGAAACTAGCTCATCTCAAGCGCCATGACACCGCAGGCTCCTCGCCCATCACAAGGACGACTGGATGGACTCTTTCCCACAAATATTCGCACCTACGAAGAACCGCCCTTCTTGCCCTTGTACAAATACCTTCCCACCACTGCCTCCACGGCACCCACGCCCACAATAATCCCTGCACCAATACCAACAGTCTCCCAGCTCAACCGTCCCTTGTCGTACAACCCCCAGCCCTTGTATCCCAAATACGCACCAACACCCACCACGCCCGCGACGTTCACAGCCGCGAAGCCCGCAGCGTATCCCCCCTCGGACAGACGCGTAAACTGACGGGTCAGCCACGAGTCGGCGCGGCGTGCCTTTTCTGCGGCGGTGGCGTCGCGCTTGGCTTTCTCCTTACGGATGGCGTCCTCGTGTGCGATGCGGGCGGCTTGGGTTTCGGTTTGGATGGTTTGGGAGGCGAAGTCGGAGGGGACGGTGTGTACGGAGGGGAGGTCGACGTCGATGAGGGAGGAGGTGGAGGTGGATTCGGTGGAGATGATCTCTTGGGGTTGAGGGGCGGCGGCCTGGGGGGAGAGGAGGTTAGATGGTGATGAGGGGGAGTAGGGAGTAGGGAGGGGGTAGGTTGCGTACCTCCTCGGGGGACTGCTTGGGTCCGCTGGCGGCAACGTCGGCGTAGGACACTGAGGGGGGATTGTTAGTGTTTTTGGGGCGTGTTTGGTGGTGATTTTGAGGGGAACTTACTGATGAGCTTGTGAGGGTGGTTGGTGTATGTGAGAGAGAGGTAGAGGTAGATGGAAGGGTATGTATAAGTGAAGGTCTTGAGAGAAACAGTGGTTTTGTAGAGGAGGAAGATTGTTCAATTGATTCGTCCCAAGAAGGTTTCGTGATGGGATACGAGGTAGAGGACGGATTCGAGATGATGAGAGAACTAAGTTTGTGCGAGTTGAATGAGCAATGGCACTTCATGTGACGCTGATCACGATCAAGTGCCCTCCTTATGAACTTTCGTGCTCGTTGGCTATGACGTATGCGGCTCGAGGGTACCCACTCCCGGATGCGGCTAATTGCCAAGGTCGGATATGTAAAAAAGCAGGATTTCGAGCTGTGGGTCATTAGGTAATCTGGTTGTCTTGATCAGTATTCCATGATAAGAGAGGACTATGAGATTGAATCCAGAACGGTTGAATAAATTAGAGTGGGAGCAGGTTAATTCAAATAAGTTATGGGAAGGGTATATATAATGCCGAATGCTCGTGTTGGCTTCACCTCATCATAGAGGTTACCAAGATAATACGCCAAAAGTCTGACAACACCTCCCAGTGCGTGCATTACCTCAAATTATCCCTACTTTGAAGAAAGAAAATAAGATTTCACTAAAGATATTATTTACAATAAAGATTTAGGTATAAGAATCTCTTATAATTGTTTAGTATCCCAAAAAATATAGGTTTATATGGAAGTTTAGGGAGTTTGGTGTGGTATTCGGTGTGGTATTATCTAGTGTTGTTAGACTTGACAAGTCATTGTAGTAGACCCAGCAGCCACGATGAGGTACGAGCGCTGCTGGGCCACCCTCCCACCCCCTACCAAAATCAGCAAAACAACGCTGGGGGAGCAGCTGTCAAGAAATATGAAAGAAAAAAAGGGACCGGATATTTGACACACCAGCTTGGTTCTTATACAGCCTGCCGCTTGGCCCATCACATGACATGCTACCAAACGCCGACGTCGTGTCTCCAGTAGTTGTAATGGTTTGTTTCTGTCGAGCCCAAGCTCACATCACGATATCCACCCTATTTCTTCTGATCTGCTGCGCCGATTTATCTCACATCAATAAACCCTCGGGTAACTTTTAGCATCTTAAGTTCTCAAGTCTCACCACCCGATTTTGCTCCGAGCAAAACTCGCAAGAGAGCAACAAACTCAACCTCGGCTGGACTTTGGAGCGATTCGCTATATCAGTGTAACAAAGCCGTGTTCTGTCGATGAAATTATTCAAAGTTGCAAGGAAGAGGTATGGATAGCTCTCTAGTCAAGCTCCATAGCGCTCATTGTTTTGTTCTTTTAGATAGGAGACCAGTGTTCAAATATCACCTGGTCAATTCGCACCGATCTCTGGGATTCAACCCCTGACAGTGGCTTGTTAGTCATAGTTGTTGACCTCGACCCATCAACACCGGGGAGCGTACGTGTCTTCAAAGGAAATTCGTTCGTTGGGATGGTGGGCAACATTGAAGACCTCGCGATTATTCCTTGGGAAGTTGAATATACATACTTCTGCATCCAGTCACAACGCATTGGAGAAGTGTGGTAAAATGAGCTTCCTACGTCAACTGACCACTCTTCTTTAATAGCTCTCTCGCCTTGAACTCGCTGCATTTAAAGGTGATGAATGGTCGAATCCCAGGGTGATTCGGGACTGTCAGTGTCGGCATTGGGGCCGCTTCTCCAACGAGGGTTCGGATCGCGTCGAGAACGTTCAGTTGGTAAACCGATCCGCCCAACGATGCTAGAGACAGTCAAGAAGGTGTCACAAAATATTCTTGCTTATAATGCGTACCGTCAACTGGGAGGCTTCTCGCTCTCGCAGCGTGGTTTCCATTGTCTGACTCCACTGCCGACTGGCTCCCTGGTCGCCTGGGCTGTTGCTCTACCGAGGTCTGGGTATCTTCTAGTAGGTCGAAGTGAGCATCATTGAGTAGTGAAAGAGGAGCGACATCTACCTAGGTATGAAGCGAGTTTGTAAGATGGCTCTAGGCTCGAAACATGTTCATAGAATTCGTTAGGAATGGACGCCCTTGACCACCATTCCCGGAATTGCGGTACGAAGTTGGCTATAGCAGTGGCAGAGAGTGCATAAGCCACAAAATAAAACGACGCGATGCCTGATTGACGATATATTGCCTTGAAAGCAATTTTCCATGCTCTGTGTCTCGAGGCAGCAGATGTGGAAAGGCCTCTCCAAGAGCTGGGTTTCTCCTTGACGAACTTGAGGTTCTTGTTTAGCAACTCAGACTGCTGGGCCGTTGGATGCCTGGCCTCGAGAAAATGGCGCCGTAGGGCTTCAAGTTTCTCGCCACGCGGCTCCATTGAGCGAGCAGCTGAAGGGAAACCGAGAAAGAGGTAATAAGGCAATGCTAGAGGGAATAGAGAGGGGGGTGATAGAGAGAGGCAATAGAAAGAGGGGGAATAGAGAGAGGGAAGAGGGGGAAGAGATGGAGGGCCGCCCACCCACTTGGCATCAACTGATTTGTTGCACTCACAACTGGTGGAACAATGTGGCTGACCTCAGATGTCTATCGCGACAACTACTCACTTCACATGGTATCGCTACTTCATCTTCTCCTTTCCGGTCCTATATCAATCATAGCGGTAATTGACTGGCTTCAACAAGACCTGTGTCATGAGGCACTCCCCGGCTGCCGCTTGTGGTACATAATGCAACCATGTCTATCATCACAACCCCCCGTCTGCAGCGGCTGTGGTAAGATGCCCAAGTCCACCCAGAGTGGGAAACTACACGATTGTGGGAATACATCTTCAACCATGGCGTCTTCAGTGATGACAAATGGGTTGTTTCCTCTTAGCAGCCGCCAACCCATCAACTACATTAAGAGGCATATGTCGCCTCCAAAGGAACTGCTTGGAAAGCCGCCCACCCCCAGACCTGCACACAGAACGCTCCCCTTAGGTTGGCACGATAGCGAAGTTCTCCAGTTGGACATGTACCGCGAACAAGGTGGAACACCAGCCACCACTGGTGGTGCTAGGGATGTTGGAGCAGATCCGGGTTTCCCCGCTGCCACCACGCCCCAGCCCGGGGCTATCGATGGGCTGGAAGACGACAACTGTGATTGGGACTTGCAGGCAGAGCCCTTTGGCTCCTCAGCTCCGGTTGGTGCGGAACCATCTCCTGATGCTGGTTCTTCGCAAGAACGGCAACCAGGCCAGAAGGAAGTCGAAGTCAAAGTCAAGAGGGTCCCACACACGATTAGGAAGGACGAGCTCTTGTTCAAGAGAAACGGGTACATGCAGTCGTCAACGGAGGATGACTGGGTTAAGAGAAAGAGCGAGGGGAGAACTGTATGGGTTTATCGTCACGGGAAGAAAGCGACCTACTGGACCCTTGAGTGATTGCACACCTATTTCAACTTTCTATTTATTCTAGTCCGTATGATTTACGCAGTTAACAAAACACAATGCAACTCCGTTCAATCACCCCTGTACAGCTAAAAGTGATGATTCATCTGTAAACCAGAACTTGACGAGCCCCTTGAGCGGTCGGCACTCCCATCCTTCGTTGTGTTGATGTCCAAGATGGTGCCGAAACTCGACCTGCACTGTGTGTCTCAACCGATTCCAACGGGAGGGTTGTGACTTGGCCCGGAAACAAAGCCCAGTCGGTTGAACAACTCTCTCGGCTGGATCTACGTGAATGCGACATTGTCCAACCGTTCGTGAACCGCCGTTCTGATACTGGAACATGATACCTCTACAATACCCCGTGGCCTCATCGTAAAAGGTCAGCGTCGACGAAATACCCTCTAGAGATGCCCAAGAGAAGTACGAGTCGTCGCCCATAGGATCGGGGCCGGGTTTTTGTCGAGGAAATGGCTTGGGGAAACCAGGGTCGGAGGTGAGTCCGGAGTAGGCGCCAAAGGACGACACGGGATACCCCTCCCTGGGCTCGTTGTGGATCATGGTAATAGGGGCAGATTTGCTGATACAGTGATCCTTGGAGTTTCCCGCGATGTGCCGTCCCATAATCACATCTCCAGCTCGTCTTGTCCTGACAAGGATGTTGAAATTTAGGTGCGATTCTTCACGGACACCAAGGACAAGCAGACGATCACCCTTTGGGATGGGCAAATAGATCCAGACGATCCTTCGCCGGTGTCGGTTTGGGAAACGTTCGGATCTCGACGCAGCACATGAGTCTTCTTAGTGGTGGGTGTGAATTCCAAAGAGTTGACCCGTGAAAAAGAAAAAGGTGATGCCTCTGATTTTATCCGCTTCGACGGCTTGAAAGTGCTGCCAAGAGGGCAACTCTAAAGGAAAACCCCGACAACGGGATAGTTCTGGCGGCGCTAGCGTGTTCCATATTGGGATTGTCTGCTGCGTCGGAGGCAATTGAAGACGTAGGAGGCCGTCCTTGGAGATGGATGAGAATGTGGTCCTTATCCAGGGCAGTGAGAGTTGATATGACATACCTTGACCTGTGCTATCATTCCAGAGACTGAGGCTTCTTGCACGAGAATTAATCTCAAGTGGTTCGTACATTCTCCTGAATACAGCGGTATGCTGGGGAGGCGTTCCACTTTCCTGATGCCGTCAGAGTCGATAGTCAACCGCAGTATTGGTGACGGTGGTGACGACGGGGACGCAATACGCTCCAACTTGCCGTTGCGCTCCCACGAGACAATCTCACTTAATCTGAAAGTAGAGAGTGACTTCGGTTCCGTACTTAATAGATGAGCTGCTAATCGAATAGCCGAGATACACCTCCAAAGCAATGAATGTCTAGAGTAGCCTCGAATGATATGAAGCAGTTCCGTCGGGAGTTGGCAAAGAAGAGGCAACCCATAAAGGTCGGCTGTTTTTTGTAGAGTGTCTAGATCGATCTCCTGACCGGATAGGTGGATGGGCTGCGCTCCTCGCCAAAAGGTTCTCCATGCAGCCGACGTCCAGAGTCGACATGAGGCGTCGGTGTCTTCTAGGACGCACTTGTTGCTGAAAATCTGAAAACAGTCATGGTGTAAGGGAACGAACTCGGGTGAAGCTGCGCACTTTTTGCAGTCAGGATACCGGCAGAGTAGAAAGCCATCGACTCTCGTAATGGAGTGGCCTAGCAGCGGGAAAGGGAGTGGTTGCGTACGGCCACAGTATGAGGTCGAGTCATGATTGCCAAAGACTGCGTGTGCTGTGAATTAGAGAGGAAATAGAGACGGAGCCATACGAGCTATCACCCTTTCATGCCTAAATATTACGTCTGCGTAGATGCCGCATTGGGGAGAGAGTCCAAGGTGGCCGCGATTGGGCATGGCCATCGTTTTTGGTTGGAGTTGGTCCGAGATGGAAGTTGAATGAGGTAGTTTAAGAAGTTCACGATATAATAATATCTACCTCGGGCAGTGAGTTTATCCGGATCACGCCGAGACAATTATAGGATGAAATCAAAGGCCATATCCCGATGAGTTCAGTTGCACCATTGTGTAAGTCAACCCATCTAGTATGAAGACGGAGCCAAGTGTGAGTGTGGAGTCAGTTGGAAGCAGGAGCTTGATGAAAGTGCCCCGATGCATCAAGCTACCGATGACTAGATGACAGTAAGGACATGAATTAGCGATTGACTTTTGGACCTCACATAACCAGGCTTGTTCTTTGTGAACAAGGTCAGCTTCTCCTCAGACATTCGCGGACTTCACCAGTCATGTTTAGCGCCAAAATGGCCCATAACTAGTAGTGGCATCCGAAACCTAGGTATACACACTCTCTCAAAAGGCCCAGGCCAGGTCACTGAACAGGTATACGCAACATATTTTTGTTTTTATTTAGTCTTCGACAACCTTTTTGGTGGGTATTCAGTAGGAAGGGGCCGTAATCATCCTTACATTCATCACAAGCAAAGGCATTGGTGTTGGTACTGTCGACTTAGTGGCCCCAATCACACTGGGTGGTAGATAGGGAGTATTGATAGAGTTATGAACCTCTTGTCCTAAGTACAGAGTCCAGGTACATAGGCGGCATTCAGAACGGCGAAATTGTCATCACTAGCAGAAATGCCAGTCAATATATTTCGCTCCAGAGGGAATTTTGGGTCATCGCGATACACACCAGTTGCCGTGGCTTCTCCAAGCTGATTTCCCAGGCCCGAAGTCGCTCGCCAGGTACTCATGCTGTCATGAACGAGAGCTCTGCAAGGCAGTCAAAGTTCACCGAGTGCGCATTAGGCAGCCCTCTCACGGCCTTGGCGTGGGCAAGAGTTCATCTTTTAGGGGGATCAGTCTCTCCCGGTGCTGCACATCCAACATCTACAGCTTTCTACCATCCGAGTTTTGGCAAGGGGATTGAAATTGGCGTCCTCATTGTCGGCTAGAAGGAGATACGAATCCTGAGTCTTCCAGACCATGACCTCCTGAGGGCCGCGTACTTCGATTTCCGTAACTTGTTACTTGGTTAAGACCTTCGACTTGCCTTCAATGTCCATCCAGAGAACGTTCAGAAGAACCATAGACTTGGGGAGCACAACAGCAAAGCTAAGACTGAAACATAGTGTGAGATCTCCAGACTGGTGCCTTTAAGTGAGACAGATATTCTATATAGATACGTGTGCAATACCAGAGCATTTCATTCCCAGTCCAAGTGCCAGATGCAACCATCGGGGTATCGGGGATAGCTGAGAGGGCCGAAAGATCAGGACTTATGCCTCTTGCTTAATGTTGGGGGTTGCTCTGTTCAGCAGGTGGCATTGTTAAGAGCATGTCCTAACTCCACCAGTTGTTTACGTATCAAACGAACTCTATCTCACACGTATTTTACTACAGTAACGACTCCGTAGCTAATCGCCGTTTTCATTCCCAGTGACCCGCTAGCCATGCCGCACTGGCAGCGGCTTGGATACCAGATGTCTTAGCCTTCCTCATTAGTTTCTTATAATCCTCGATCTGAGAAATCCCAACAACCACAAGCTCCTCCACCATCTCCGGATCAAGGCCATCCCTCCAGAGACCAATAACACCATTTACTTGATAATCGTCAATCGTCACTGACATCACGAGATCCAACTCATCCCTTAGTTCCCATAAAGCCCTGCCATACGCAACCATGCCTGTTGCTTTAAAATGCAAACGACCGAGCCCACCGCTGGACTCATAATGCCCCTCTATTGCCTTAATCTTGACCTCATAATCGCGCTACGGAAATTGGATTTCGGTCCTGGGCGGGAAGGAATGGAAGTCGATAATGGCCACTTCTCTATCTCCATCCGCAGGTGATATAACATAGCACTTGTCTCCCCAGGCGGCGAGTATAGCTCGTCATCTTACTTCATAGCGTGGTATTGTATCGCCTTCTACGCCTAGGATCCGGCGATAGCCCGTAAGGGCGGTGTAGTGCATCTCTAAAGCGGGTCGTTCCTTGGTGCGTCGCGGATCTGGGGTCGGGTCTGCACGCACAATGTGCTTTTCAAGCCAGGCGGGGGCCATGTTGGAGATGGAGGGACGGGTTGATTATTCAAGTAACCACGGCGGCTATTTGCTTTCTTGAGATGGTGCGGATTGGGAGTGGCCGTGGACTTGTGAATGTGGGAAGAGAGGATAGGGGGAGGAACTAGATCTCCTAGTAGTTGTCCTTTATAGAGATCTGGCAGCAATCTACTCTGCGTTTCATGACAAACCCAAACATCACTGGGTTACGTTAGTCACTAACCGACAATTAATCTTACAGGAGGAAAATTAATTTTGGCGCTTGCATAACATGGGTATGCCGGCGATTAAAATGAGCACGATCCGATTAATTTCATATGGGAAGAACTTTAGTGCTTGCATGATATAGGTGCCGACGAGTAATATAAGCATTAATTAGCCGACGATTCACCTAGCAGAGTGTCGCCCCCTAATATATCTATGGCTTGCAAACCACGAGTTGACCCTTCGCGTTTGTTTCGACCTACGCGTCTCGACACCCTCGCTATGACATTAAGGACACGGCGATAGATAAACTATATATACTACCACTCAAGCCATTAATACACAACCGAAAAATGGAAAGACACATCTAACCCTTAGCGGTCCCTTGGCCATTACTTGTCCTTGCCCTCATCCTGTGACTTGACACGGCGAACCTCGATACCACAGATTTGCTTGCCGAGCATGCCCGTGGCTGGGTCGGAGGGAGGGAAAGCCCAAACCCCTCCACCATTCCATCTATCGCCGCTTGTATCTGGCAGGACGGCGCCGGTCACGTCCCCATGGAACTCAAATAGGTGACCGTTTTTCTGGTTTCCTCGTCCCATCTTGATTGGGTTATTGTGGATGCACCGGGGCGGTTTCCCCTTGGCAAGCTCCGCAGCCAGCTCACCATCAATCTTGTAGATATTTCCGTTCACTTGATCAAATCCAGGACAGGCTACCATGTTGTTCCATTGCATGGCCCGTTCATTGTCCGTGGCTGGGTCGGCGGGCTCGGCGGGCTCGGGAACCCTGGGAGTTTGAGGCCCCTTCTTGTCCTCGCCTCCCATCTCGATTCCAAAGGCCGCAAGCACGGACGGCAGGGTCGGATGGTGAGAGAGAAACGCTGGGGGGTTTGGAAGCTGTTGACCCAATCCTTGAGACTGGTTGGCGTCTGGGGCATGGGCCACAACACATCTGTTTGCGTTGTTGATGGCGGAGCTCGAGGGCTTTCTATCAGCCATGGTTTGGATATCGGATTGGATTCGGTAGAGGGTTTTGGACTGAATCTCCTCGATCGTCAACGAGAGGTTGGTCTTCTGCCGTTCGAGTTTTGAAAAGGTGTCTATGAGATCTTGTTCTTTGCAGAGTAGACCCCAAGTGCGGAGGAGGCGGCCCTTTCGAAGTAGGGAATTGAGGGAGTTGTTGTTGATGAGTGAAAGAATAGATTGAGTTTGAGCCTCAATTTCGGGAGTCTGGAGGAGAGGGTTCTCGGAGATGCAGATAGAGAGGCTTCTGATTTCCTGCAGCTGCTGATGGTATGTTTTCAAGGTTGAGGTGCCCCCTTTTATCTTTTTCATGAGGTCCATCATCGACAAGCACACCACGGCCAGCTGCGTCACTGACGCAACAATCCCAATCACCTCTGCCATCGCCGCCTCAACTCAGCATGGCCGGAGTAAGGCTCGAAGGGGCCGACGAAGTCGAGTAGCGGTGAAGGCTAAGATCAAACCGTGAATAGATACCTCACGATATACCCGTACGCGAAGGTGGCCTCGGGGTGGGCGACTATGCAAGAGCCGTGATGGTTGCGTTAACGTGGCATAAATTTGGCCCCCAGACATGCAGACAGTAGCCGCTCGCGGAGACCAAAGGGGGGATAATGTGATATCTTGGGCATCAGTTGGCAAGAAAAAGTTTTCAAAGACGTCAAAAGATGCCCCAGAGCCTCATCTGCTAGACCTCTGTAGCACCTGGGGGTTGGAAGGGGGCGAAGCAAGGTGACACCGCGTCAATGAGGCTGTCGAGGAAAGTTATCCTATACCCGAGGACGCACACCATTAGGCAACCACCCAGGTATCCTGCAAGGCCAAGAAGTATTTGAAGATGTCACGGAGGCAGAGGATTACCTCCATCGATGCCTGACCACGGGGTATGCAACAGGCCGAGAGAGTGGGCAGAAGAGCGAGAGACGAAAAGGATGTATCGGAACAAGGCTCTGGCAGCGTCGAAGAGACTTCACAATCTTCTGTAGTTCCCAGACGCTAGGTATTCAAAATAGCAGCCGGTTTCGTCTGGACGTATCAGGGCGATCAGCCTCGAATGCTGTAAGTGATTCGTCGATCATCTAGTCTGGCTGGGGATGAACTTGGTCAACTACTGCGACCTTTATCTTTCCTTGCGATGGATTTTGAAATACTATAGTCAGTTAGCCTATTGATGGGAAACGTCAGAATGGGAGAGACCATTGGTGACATCTGGTGTACCTCAGTAAGCAACAACCTGAAGAGACAGGTTTCAAATTCAATGGTGAGATGCGCGATAACAGTATGGACAGCCAATCTTGAGGCCCACGGGTGTCCCCCTCCTCTAAAGAGAGAAGAGTTAGGCTTAACGTGTTGGACTTGCTGGAGGATGGGACATCCAAGATACTTGACCTGTTGGTCCTGTGCTCGTCGGCTGCCAGGGTCCTGCCAACGGATGCAACCATAACCAACCGCATATCGATGTGCCCAATCGAAGGGGGCATGGATGGCTGTGCACAATTGCGGTATGTCAAATTACAATCTCCTCACATCAAGACAGTGTGAAATAAACATGTCGAACTGAGATTGGGAGTTTACCTGCACTCCCCTTGCTCCATTGATTCATACATATGGAGTCGATTACATCTAGCAAGGCGATCAGGGTTGCGAGTTCCTCTAAATTCCGCAATGACTTGCTTTGAAAGATGGTGCTAAGAATGACATGCGTTGACATCTGCGGCGTTAGTTTTCGGCTATGGAGGCATCGGACCAATTTCTCGAAGAAGGACAATGTCGGCGAGGCAGATGAGGCAGAGCCTTGTCCTTGTTGATGGCTGCGGCCCTTTCATACCCTGGTCTCATCCATGACCCCTGTCTGCAGCAGCCCTTTCTCGCTTGGATCCCGCACACCCACACACCGCACAACATCTTTGTTTGAACAAACTCTGTGGGAGCGGACGGGGCGGCAAGTGGTCCCGTTGTGAAAACAGAGGCGGACACGCGCCGCAGCACAATCAACCATGGGCCAGTCAAACGGGAAGCCCGTCGATGTCGATGGGGCATACCGCATTATTGCCGACGACCGTGCGGGCTATTCGAGCCTTGGGAACGTGTCCATTGGCGCTGGTGACCAGCACAACGGGAACCGTATCGAGCACCACTGCACACGCATTTTAAACATCAACAATCCGACCATCAACATCCACCCTCCAAAGGGGCACGTTGCACAGCCTGACCTAACCCCCGAACGAGGTACAGAGTGCGCGGGCTGTCGACGCCATGTCGTACAGACGCGGCAACTGTTACGGCTTGCCCAGATTGTTACTTGTGGCTTCTATGGAGGAGAGTGTCCCGCTTGCTCAGACTGATGTAAGTATTGTAACGGCTTCTCTCGAGTTCTGTGGATCAGTTTGTTGGTTGACCAGCGTTTCTTGAAGTTTTACTCCGCACACTCCTGTCTTTTCTTGTTTGCCGCTGAAAGCGCGGGCTGACGCTGTATCACAATAAAGAGCTTGAATGCTTGGCTGTCGGCTCCAATTCATCTCGCTAGCCCCATTGTGTTGGGGAAGCTGGGCTGCAGTTTTCCCGCATCCATCACATCGCCCGATGGCCAATGACGACCGTGTCAAACGTGGCGTGTCTTGGACAGAGAACGGAGGGGTGGGTGAGTGTATCTTGAATGTACCTGGCACGGTCTTCTGAAAAGTGTCTGGAGTGTCTGGAGTGCGGTATTTACGAACTATGATCGCTAGACAGGTGGGATTCGTCTAGATTTGGATAATATTCGAAGCGAGGATCGAGATCTGCCATTCCCTCGAGATAATCTTGTTGGGCAGCAGACAGCACAGATGATGATCCAGTGTGCCGCAAAGTGGTGTGATGCGGAGCTGAGATCCTTATGCCCCCTCGGTCTCACCTTCGAGCGGCCTATTGGTTACAAACTGTGAATGAGGCCCGAGATGACGAGAACAGTCTCTGGTGCGTCGTTTAATCTTTCCCACATTGCAACGCAATATCGAATACCGACCAGTACATAGGCATCACGGCTATTCAGCCGCATGACCCCAGGGAGGCGTTTGACACGAGACAGCCAAATCTAGCGAGAGATGCCTCGGCTGTGCCCCCCTTTTCATCTGCAACACGCTACCTCGAATCCACTCCGCAGTATGGTCCTCAGTTTAGTCGAGCCTGACAAAGGCGAGTCTTGGGGCAAGGCGCATTTCCTGCGATAGGAGCATTCTAAGATCTTGCTCAACTCAAACATCGCCAACCTTTCGAATGGACTAATTGATATCTTAGCACCCAGGTCGTCGAACTATACTCAAAACCATGTTCTCTCACTCTCCCTTCCGTCGAACCCGTCGAACCGATCGAATCAACGCGGTATCTCGTCCCTTGCTGCAACGAACCGTTCAAATCCAATAGTTTGGGGGGAAGACGTCTCGCTTTACCTTTTTCAGTAGCTGACGTCGCTTTGACGCTGAAGGAAGCGCCTCTGAGCAACTGGATAACATCACTACAGCGTCAGTACGCTATCAGGCCACGACCGCAGTGTTCTTCAGCTTCTATTAGCCATTGTTCTAGGGTCGAACAACGAACCCATGTCCATCAAGATTGAACTTGCCAATCTGCGGGCGGCGATCTTGTCCACAAACTGGGTAAGTTGGTTCCAAACAGTTCTGCTCCCCCATTCTCGCGATACTCCTATATTGGAAGGTTTTCATCAAAAACTGCAACAGCTTGGCACAAGATCGTGTTACGATATGAGCACAAGCCTTGTTTCTACATCATCCGTTCCTCAACCCGCGGCATAAATGTGGCCCCCCTAGTGCCAGCACCACACCATGCGGTAGTGTCGGCTCCGGCCCCAGTATCAACTGCCAGCGTTGTTGTTTAAGTGTCACTTGGATCCAAGCTCTGTTCACTGCGTGGTTGCAGAGTTTTCAGAGGCCCGAGTTGAAGCGCACGCTGAGATTTGAATGCTACTCTTATAATCGCTAGAAAAAGCCTGGAGTTCGAGTCGGTCGAGTTACGACGTTTAGTTAGACCCAGGGATCTTGGCCAGTCCAGCCAATCTCTCAACTTCCTCAACCCGCAGACAGCTCTGTCGAAGACACCTTAGCTCAGCTTGTATCTGACTATCAGTCGTGTCACGGCCGTTTCCAGTTAGGTACAGTCCTAGATCCCAGCTAGGGAGCAACGGCACTCAGTGATGGATTACTTGACGATGCGGCCTAAGACGAAGGTCTGCACAGTCAGGCGTTGACACCTACGACGCAAAGGCGGTCCTTGGCGTTTGGCCACATTGACCTTAGCAACTGATATCCCACGTAGAAGCTCCTTTCTGTGCTATTTTGCCGCTGCTCTCAACACCAGTATGGGTAACTGCAGCTGAGTCCTCGCCTCGGGTATCAATCAACAGGTTGTGAGGAGACATTCTACCTGTGAGCTATTTAAGACTGTAATAGTCGCACAGCCTTCTATGTGAACATCATGTATGGGCCAGTCATCCCCCAGCTGAGCTTCTCCAGCGCGGCAGCACTGCACCACATTTTGTCAATCACAAGTCGTGTCTTCTGGCCCAAGCTGTAACACCTTAGCAACGCTTTCCATGACAGTAGTTGCCAGTAAAAACGGAATGAGATCGCTAGTGACTGGATAGAAACCTTTCAAATGTTTTTTGTCTCGATGGCAATGCGTTTGCTGCCTTGCTTACAACGGAGGCTATCCCAACTCGTCAATTAGCCTGCAGCACGATTCAATGGTTGAATCTATTGGGTAATTACTGCATAATCTGGCCTGAAAAGTCAACCAAGACAATATTCAAGACACTCTAGCTGATGGACAACGGTTGTAAAAGGCATAGATGCCGAATGGCCTCTGCTTGACAAAAGACACAGCGTTTCTATGGACACAGTCAACTGGCGAATACAAACAAGGGCATTACCGGTCTTGTGTGCCAATAATACAAGGCCGCCACCATCTCTGTCAGTTCCATTTGCTTTCCTCGCTGACCGTATAGTAACACGCCCGGGGAATAGTTCTAGGGGATAGTTCTAAGGGATAAGCTACCTACTAATGGGCAGCCTCAATATGAAGCCGATCTTTCATGCCTAAACCCGGCCTTGGATAGAATGCTGCCACTCATTCTAGCACCACCCAGCTCACTTAGGGGCATATGCCGCCAATTCGGGCTATTGAAGGCCGCTTTAACGCTCCAGCTGCGCCGATATCCGAAATAGATGCGGCCCGACTGCCGCAATTTCTGTGCAATTGAGAGGATTGACACTGGAGACTTTGCGACTGAGCCGGAAGCGAATTCACTGTCAATGAAAAGGCCTGTGTTGAGTTTTACTGAATTTAGTTGCCTTCTGGGACAGAACTCACGCTGTGCGGGCCGAGTATCATCAGCGACTTGTATATCCTGGTAAACCGTTGGCATGCCCAGTTTGATCCACAGTATTGTCTTGTTGCTCACTCTTTTTCACAGGTCAAGAGAGCTACCGCCCCTAGATGAGTGGTGAGTGGAAGTCTCGTTGGACCTGCTCTAGGTACATCGACGGAACCCTTCTGCAAAGCTTTCATGTTCATTGGTTCTAATAATGGCTATACAGGGCCTGTTCCGCGTGGAATCGTTGGGTCCTAAAGCTGCTGGAGAAACATATTCTGGTTCCAGGCAGCTTTCGCAGGACCCGTCACAGTTCTTGCCATCTCCCTTTGTTCCAGAAACAATCCATCCACCACAACAAGTGGGTTTCTGTGCTGAAGAACTAGAGACTCAATGAGTCGATCACCATAATGAATCCAACAAGGTTGTTGTCACTTTGTACCGATGTCATGTTTCTTGGCGTTGCTTTGGCCTCCTCGGCATTAGCTTGGAACATGTATTCCCTCCTGGCACCGATCGTCTACAGTATTGATCCGCGTGTTGGGTCCACAACTGCTCTTCATTTCTGGCTTATTTTGTCTTGCTCCCGGCGCGGGGTACATCTCGGCAACATTATTTAGTGGTAGGCTCCCTGGCCACACAGCGAACCGTTGGATCTCAAAGCAGAATGGGGAAAGGCGCCCAGAAGATCGGCTCTGGAGCGCTGTTCCCTGGCTGGGCATAACTAGTAGCCCCTACATCCATGTTGACCTATGCATAATGTCTCAAGTTTCATCGTTGGGGTCTCCCAGTGCTTTTAATGTTTATGTTTCACCAAGGACTTTCTCATCTTACGGTTTTCCCTGCCCTCAACACGTTCTACTTAGGTGAGGATGATCCTTTCCTTAGACTCATTATAGCATCTCTAATTTGGGAACTTCAGAAATTCTACCTTCTACCTTAAGGGTCTCCAGGACTTTGTGGGGAACTTTTATTTAGGTATGCGTTTGGCGCTACTGACATTGCTCTCTCTAGCTCTTCCAGCTATCTTAAGTATTAGTATTATATAGCTCTATACCATATCCTCGGTATTTATTATGCTTACCTACCGCAGCCTTTGTTTGATCATCTATGATCATAAATATGGTAGTCTACTTGTGACTAGATTTAGTGAGCAAGCAGCTTCTCGCACAGCTTCCGAGACAAACTGCCTATTACACTCAAGAGAAGGCCAAATATAATTCATATCTAATCACAAAGATCCCTCCCTATATCCCCGAATACTCAAAATTATAAGTTCTAAATATAATAATAATACCATTATAGCAAATTGCTATTTATATAATCTACTAAAGGCAGCTCCTATAAGTTTTAGGCCTCGCATATCCTAGCATATAGCCTATTCCTTTAAATAAGCTCCTTATATAATCCTATCTTAATAACCCTTTTATTATAAAAGATATATATTTATATCGCCCTCTAGATAATAAATAGCTAATATATAATAGTAATAGTAATCCTATCCCTAATAGTGGCCTCTATTAAGGCGGCTTAGATAATAAGTTTAAACTTAATATTTAAAGCGCTAATTACCTTATTTAAAAGAATAATATAAGGCTTTTAAATTAATACCTTAGTAATTATAATATGCTATTACTTATTATAACCTATATTAAAATTAAATAATAAGATTAGGTAAAATAAAAGAATAATACTTAATTATTAAAAAGGGACTAAGGGGATTAGATAATAATCCTAATTAATTTATAAAGGGACTAATATATAAAATAAGATAGTTCTAAAGGAAACTTATAATATATAGGTAATATTTATTAATATTTTTCTTTATACTCTACCTTAGCTATTAATATAATTTAATTATATTAAGTATTCTTTATTTAATATATTATTAAATATAATATCTCTTATTTAAATTTTATATATTATTCTCTTTATTAATATAAATCCTAATATAGCTAATTTATCCCTTAAAAATCTACTATACATTATATATTAATAACTTTTATTTAAAAGAATATTATATTTTTTTAAATAATATTAAAATATAATAGCTATTAAACTATAGTGGTTATATATATATAAGAATATATAGGGCAGTTTATAATATATTTAATATAAA
>JABFFI010001138.1:0-29296 GCA_013623725.1 Fusarium robinianum | reverse complement strand
CATACATACATACATACATACTAAGCTCAATGCTTGAATTCAATCTGATCGATCACATAGAACCATCTCTCTTTGTTTAATATTCATTCTCTGCGCTTCCTTCTCTTTTGCCGGCGAAGGTAAGATGCACCCGGGGCCCGAGAGCATCAGCAGTCTCAGCAGGCCAGCGTCTGCATGCCGTGGCTACCTCGACAAACCCAACGTAGCTTGTTGGGGTTGATGTGGTTGATCTCCCGTTTCTGCGCGACGGCATATCAATCGCCAGTAAGACGTCCGCTCATGGTCCTAAGCTAGACCGCGTGCTTCGACTTTTCTTGCCCTCAGGGATAATGAATAGTGCTATGTAATAATCACGCGCCCAGGCAAGTAAGTGATGTGGTGTCTATGATGCGCACCGAGGCCATATCTCTCTGACAATAAGAAACCTCATCGGAGGTTGATGTATGGCCGATGGCACGAAGGAAGAAGATGGCCATTGGGGCGTAGAGGACCCTTTGGAGGATCGAGTTGACGGCAATGAGGATGGCGCAGTATTCGCTGTCGCCGCCAGCTAAGGTGTTTTAGATCAGGACCTCGACTATTGTTAGCACTCTATCCCGTTACCTAGTGATCCAAGGCGTACGAACCATGGCAATACGTCTAGCTAACCTGACGAGAATCAGGCCTTCCCTCATCTCGGGTTCATCAGGGAGGAAGGCCCAGGCCAGTCCGAGCTGCAGTCTCGTTAGCCTACACTACGCGTGATCTTCCAGGAAAGGATGTTACGATATCATAAGAAACGGCGCGAGAATCCAATTGATGAAGATACTAGATGCGATCTGTTTCCAAATCTCGCGCTGCCTGAGTATTTGTGGAAGTTCCTCATACCGGACCTTGCACAAGATGGGATACATCATTTTCCTAGTCAAACTGAGCAGCTAACTCCTTTATCAGACACAAAAGCCGCGCAGAAAGCGTGCCATTCAGCTATAGCAGGCTACTTCCCAAGGCCTCGCGTTGGCTGCTTCATCGACACTTTCACCAAGATCATCAGCTACCAAACCGGCCTCAGCCCAACCCCAACACCACGCCGCCGCCAGGCTGCCCCGTTGAACTGTAACATCGACGTTGAGTTTGCGCATAGCCATTCTCCGCCTAGTTCCAGCCAAACGATAAAGGAAAGCCATGCCCCAGCCAACCTTTGTCTTCATGCCGCGCTCACGCTTGCGGATTCTCATGAGCTACCTGAAAAACAGTAGCTCTCTTCTTGTTCCCGCTTGAGGCTCCAGCCCCTTTAATAATTTATGAATCGCTGGCAGACTCTCGGGAGACAACTGCTTAAGCGACTTGATGCACTCTCCGCGTATGACATCGTCCTTCCGCCGTATTTGGGAGGCTATCGACGACTTTGGCGGCCGGCGTCGCCTCTCTTCCCGCCGGGGTGGCTTGTGAATTTTGGTAGCGCGGATTCCATCGGTTCTTCGACTTGGCTTGGGCCCGTTGGTCCGATGCTTTTTGATGTTGGGGATCGTTTTGGTGTTTGAGGGGCCCGGCGAATAAGTCCGTCGCATTTGAGCTGCTTGCTGAGTTGTTTGCCGCTGTGCCGGAAGGACGAGCGGCCGGGGAGGTTCGTTGGGTTTCAGTTGCTTGCTGCCGCAGCCATTTGGTATCACTCGCCGTTTCAAGGGATAAGCAGTCTGTGGAGCTGGGGAGGTCCGGCGGAGTTGACGCGCTCGCGGCTGAGTAGCTTGCTGCTGTCTGTCGGATATCTGCAGACCTTTAAATCGTAGAATCAAATGTTGTAGAGTAAGATCATTAATATTATTATTATTCATAATAATACTGTCGCCCATTTTCTAATAGTAATAGTTTACTTAAGGGGAGAAAATATCGTTGCTGAGGAGAGGGGGGAATGGCAATTTAAGAGCATGGCCGCGCGGGAGGTGGATTAGAGGCTTTTTAGCTGGCGATGTTTCGCGAAGCGCGCGCGTAATGGAGAGTATCATGCCCCCCGAGGCCAGCCGCCCCTATGAGGACAACACGCCATCGCATCCAACGAGGGCATCATGCTTGCCCTATATGGACTCGTGAGTCAATATCGCCTATTGTTGCCCACCGACTTAGGGACGTTTCTTTGAAACTTGCGATGGATTCCTGGACAGCGAATGGGGCAAGAAGGTAGGCACACCCGCAGCTAAGGGGCAAGGCGTGGGGCCTCAGGCCTTCAGACCCTAACGTCGCCAGGCTTAGGGAATAGTAGAAAAGAATCATACGGAGAAGATTCCCAATTCATCAGCCCTGTCCACAAGCCGCGGCCTAAGGCAGGAAGAACGAGGTTTGAGTCGAAGGCTGCTGGGGTGCTGGCGGCTACCCTGCCTGCCCAAAAGGCTGCAAAACACCCCTTGGCTGATAGGCCGCTAACACTCCTGAAGCACGTAAGGCAATAAGGCGAACCACGGGAGGCTGCGCCTGGTTGCCTTAATAGGCTCCAGGATGACAACCCTTTTTGCCTTTAAATACTCACATCGCCCCCCCTTCTATCTACTACCTACTTCCTCCTGTCCCTAACCAAGCCGATGCGCATGCAGAACCAATCTATCTCTGCCATTTTATTCCCCCCCCCTCCTATTCACTCCTCCCAACAGCCTAAGATGACCGAAATCGATGATAAATGGCTAGGTTATCTCCACAATAATCACCGACAAGCCAGATCTGACTTTCAGTCACATCGCAATGCCCTCATCAAGATGGACCTGGCGGCGTTTCGCCCCCATGTTCAACAAAATCCCGGAACGCATGCGGCATTAGAATCGGATAAGGAAGTAGAGGCAGCTTTCCAAACAGACGCCCAGTCATCTAGAAAAGAGTACGTCTTCGGCTATTGCCGCAAACATCACCGAGTGACCTGTGGTCTGACCTAAACCTAGGATGAGTTGGCTCGAGAAGCAAAACTCAAGAGACCGCAAACGAAGATTTTCTGACACCTTGGAGCAGTTGGGGGGGACTGCCGATTTTGGCGTCGAGTCGGATGGAGATCCCCGAAAGCTGAAGAAGCTTTGCTCACCAGCAGCCTCGATCGGCCAGCAACGCCGGACGCTTTGGACTTCGGACAATGGAGGGCATCCCAGCAACCTCAAACCTCGAGCTGCCGCCCTTGCCTTCAGACGACTGCAACCCTCCAAGACGGCCGGTCAAGCTCTACAGTCATTTCGGCACCAGCAACAACTACAGAAACAGCAACCCCTGGCTCAATACCAACCTGCCGGGGACCCTCCCATACACATGATGCGCCAGCCTGAAACAAGACCTATATCCCAAGACCAACTGGTGGCTGAAGTAAAGGGGATTTATGCTGGCCTCGTCATGGTCGAAACAAAGTGCATCGAAGTCGTCAACACCCAATCCTCCAAGACTGGTGCCAAGTCGAAGCTTAACAATGAACAGTGGCAGGCCCTGATTGCTCTGCACGAAACGCTACTCAATGAGCACCACGACTTTTTCTCCGCAAGTCAACATCCATCGGCCACCCCCGCTCTCCGTGCGTTTGCCTCGAAATATGCCATGCCTGAGCGCATGTGGAAGCACGGTATCGATTCATTCCTGAAGCTCCTTCAGTATCATTTGCCGGCCTCTTTGGAGCACATGTTGACCTTCCTGTCATGGGCATATCGCGCGGTGGCCTTGCTGTATGAGATGGCACCGGACTTTCAAGGCAGATGGGCCGAGTATCTTGGACACCTTAGCCAGTATCGCATGGCCATTGAAGATGATACCGAGGACTATGAGATATGGACCGGTGTATCGCAGTATTGGTACTCGGAGGCGCCCCAGAAGTCGCTATACTGCGTAGACAGCCAATGCGTCCAGACACCGTTCGAGTCCACTGCGGAGGAAATACCCACACCGATCAATCCGACCCTCAAAGGCGAGAATGCTAAAGTCGTCGACATCGGGCTTGCTTTCCTCAAAACCTTTGGGATCCTCTACTATGGCAGCTGTATTGGGAAGAAGAAGGTCCTTCCGCTTCAGGCTCGTCCCGGACAGATTACAAATGAATCCCTGTATAGGCGAGAGAAAGCAAAACTCCTTGACTTGCTCGAGTGCAGTATTGCTGAGAACCGGAAAGGAGCCAGGTGGTGTCATGGATTAGGAAGTGGCAATAGTGAGTATGAGGAGTAGTAAAGACGAACCTTCCGTTCGCTAACCATAAGGGCGGAAAACAGTGGCCATGATACTCTGCTGCTTCATTATCCATTTCGGGGCAATGCAACCCGATGGACGGCGGTGCGCCAATGCGATCATGAACTCCCTAGTTCCGGAGCCGGCGTTTGCGAGAGAGCACGATGATAAGGCCGCCAAGGTGGCTGTGAAGAAGGAAGAGGCTTCTGGGGCGCTTGTTGAGGAGGCTTCCCAGCAGACTAACGCAGCCGCAGCATTTCCACAACCGAAGGTAAATGAGAAATCGCTACCAGATTGCATGCCAGGCGCCCATGCAAAAGAACTGCCGCTATCTTTTAACTCCGCCAAGAGGGCCCTCGACTTGGCCAAGGAGATCGACGAGATTGCGCTCCGGCTGCATGTGAACCAGAGCATCCTACCGGAGCTCCTAACATACCTGCACGTGCGGTTGGCGTTTCTGCTCACCGCGAGCGGTAATGAGGACGCCATGGCATCTATGCAGAAGTCAGTTTCATGGGGCTCTATTGCCTCGGTGCTAAATGCCTTATTGGCCATACAGGTATGCATCCCCCCTCCCTGCCGCCGGCTTTTCCCATGGCGGTGCGTGCCTTGGATATGAACGCATTGGGGCCATCTTCTAAAACTATAGTACTGTCTTTAGAAAGTTAAGCTTATGTCCCCTGAGCTGGCAATAAGGGCGAAAGCCAAACGCCTTCTGCAGACGGTGGAATCCCCTGGCTTCCCATGCCCAGATGGCCAGCCCCTCCCAGAGGACTGGGACCTGCGCGCATCGATCTGGCTTCCAGAGGGGCACTTCCGTGACCGTTGGTTTGGCGACCACAACGGTGACATAGACGAACCCTCCAACGAGACAGCCAGCACGCACAAGGACCGCGTGGTACGTGTCCTATGGCTTGCATGCCGCATCGCTGCCACCTTGAACGGAAAATGGCTCACCTACGATGCGGAGACTGAGTCGTTGGTCGAGGCAAAGCCGCTGATCAAGAAACAAGCGTTTGTATCACGGGCTACCGCTGTGGTCATGGCATTCCTTCTCCGCCTGACAAAGCTGCGCTCGCTCGCCACCCCTGCGGAAACTACGCTTCTCAGTAAGAAGGCTAGCACTTTAGAGAACAGCTTGTTGCCACAGGAGGAGGAGGAGAAGGCTCTTATTAGCAAGGAGATGGCTAGATCCTATGGAGTAAACCCTACCCACGCGCTGCGCATGAGAGAAAAGCAAGGTTATCCGATAAAGAGATGTAGGATGACCAGAGGTAGGTCTCTATGCACGATTTTCCTGCTAGTATACGCCGGCTAATATGCGAGAACAGCCTCACCACTCCTGTCCTCCATCGGCATCACAGGTGTTATTCTCATCGTCACCGCTCTCCTCGTCTTGGGCTACCTGCAGTTCAAGCTGTTGCCTTTCACTACGCCTTTGGCGGCGCACAAATGAAAGCCGGAGAAGGGGGCCGGATGAGAGCGTTGCCTTTATTGTATTTGCAGAGTTGCATACGTCAGATAGGTGGAAAGGCGGTGACGCCTTTCAAGTTTTCTTTGCGCCGCCATTGAAGCCAGATAGAAGTATATTATCCTGTCAAGCCTGCCCACCTCTTATCTCACAGCATGTGTTGCTCTATCCACTGCCACCTTCGTTCCTTCTCAAGGTACGACTGAGTTGGTGTCCTTCCTTCCACTTGGTCTCGGCCCTGTGAGAGTGCCGAGATGCGCCATCACCATGCTACCATGTCTCGTTGCTTGACCTCGGGCTTCATGATATGATTTCCATATCATTCCCTCCATTCCACCACTCCCACTTTACTCCTCCTTTACCCTTCAAAAGGATGACTCTGTTGTCGTGGCCAAGCAAGCCGTGAGTTGCCCACGCCGAGCACAAGAAACGAAGCCCTCAACTCTCATTGCCCTAGTATCATGCTAAATTAGCTTGACTGAAGGGGCCGAGGCGCGAACGCTTTGGACCGTTCGAATAGGGCATGGTGATGAATGTCGACAGCGTTTATGAACAGGGTGCTTTTTCCTACTTTCGCAACAGCCGAACAGAGAAGCTAAGAGGGCGTCTACGCAGCAGTCTGGTAGTCGCGGCGGTAAGCGCGGTCATGGTTGCCGAGCACGATATGCACTCGCGACACGACGCCCCCGAGGAGGCTGACGAAGCGGTAACACGCAGACAGCACATGCGTCGCCTGCATCTTACGGCCCGCCAATATGCGAACTACTCCACTGCCGGGCCACGCCGATGCAGCTGTGCTAGACAAGTGACTCCCTCGCCTCATCTTCTCAGACGTCATCAGGGGTCCACGCCACTCACTGACAAGGCAGATCTCGGAGCTGCTAGATGAGGCAGGTCGTGATGGCTGTTGGGCTGTTCGCGCATGGCGCGTGGCATTTAGTCGGCTAGACAGCATCAGATAGGAAGTTTCCGGCAGCATTAGCTCTTCCATATGACTATGATACAGCTCAATGCTGCGCCTGTCCCTGTCTCCTCCCTTTCACCCAATCACCCCTACTAGATGCTGCCCCCGGGCTTCTGAGGCTACTGAACCGTCATGAGCGGCATATGAAGGGTTGAGCCGAGGACCAGCAGGTGGTAATCTAGGGAGCGCCCCTAAACGTCGAATAGTCTCGGCAGCCCCTAAACAGGGAAGCGGCAACTCGGGCCCCTTCGAGAGACTCGCGATCACACGCCCGGCCCTCTCTGATGAAAGGTGAGAAGGGAAATCATAGGTTTCTGGCTTCGAGCTGCGTCTTATGCTTAAGGGGATGTTTTCCTGTATTCTAATAGCTAGCCTTGGCACGTCCTTTTGCCCCAATAGGGGATTGTGTGGCGACTGTTTGCTTCAGGACGAAAATTAATAGCATCATCATCATCATCATAATCATCACCTGCCACATTCTCACTCACACCTCGCGCTCCTCCCGCATGCCTGCCCCGGACATACGAAGTAGAAGTAATTCGCTTATGTTCTCCAAGGTCCCGCCTTAGTCTTGTCATCCAATGCTATGCCGGTTCGGAGGTGCGCCACGCTGAGTCCTTTTCATTCTCTTCCCCGCCCGAAGGAGTCAAGCTACCGAAGTGGAATACCTGCATGTTGCTTGCATTGGTTTAAGGGTGGGTGCTATCTAGCTTCCTATCCTCGCAGAGAAGGTGCTATACCCCTTTTGCATTAATGGGATGCGTGAGAAAGTGCCCATCGATTTAGTGTGTTTCCCTGTCCCCTACCCCCTCTAGATCCCACCTCACACCCTCTCTCTCCTCTTCTTCCTTTATTTTTTTTGTTCAGTTCTCGCTCTTTCCTCCCTATCTTCGAAACAAGTTCATACGCTTGAAATCCTTCCTCATATCCCTCCCCCCTGCTTCACGGAGCACTTGCGGTCCGGCTTGCTGTTGCTAGTGGCGTACCTAACGGCTCTCGTTCAACTTCTGTTGTGCATTGTATTATTGGCTCCAACCCCAGTTCCTGAGATTCCCCATCGCCTTGCAACGGAATTAAATGACCACCCACGCCATAGAACGAGACGACCGCTAAATCAGCACGGCCGCACACCTGAAGTTCAAGTTAGGACTTATCCAAGGTGGAATCCTACTATTTACTAACTAATTCTCCATAGCTGACGCCAAAGTCGCCGAATAAACTCCCTTTGATACCGGATCTTCTCTTCCGACTCACTGCCCCTCTTGGCGTCTTCCCGCAACAAAGCGAAACCAATTATCTTGTCAACCTATACTTAGAGGAATAGTGGCAAGGCCAGAAGAGAAATAACTCAGCGCGTGCGCAACATGAAGGCTGATCAGGGGTTCGGTGGCCCAGTGGAACGTCCGCGGAGGAACCTGTCGACTAATACCCCAGTGCCCAATGGAGAAGGGGGAGCTAGATCCGGGAATGAGACGACGGGAAAGCCAAAGAAGGAGGCCAAGGACGTGGCAGCGCAGTCATCGCAAGTCCCACCACGCCGGCGCGACGACCCTTCACAGTTCTCTGCCCCCGCGGCGGCACCGCTCTCGCGAAGCTCTTCCAAAGCATCAGAGACGTCGATTCCTGCGCCCGCCCCCTTTCAGTCTCTCGAGCCCCCGGTCACGAGGGCAAGCCTTAGTGAACTAGGGGTACTTAAAATTGTCAATAACCCCAAGTTGAGGCATGATATAAATTTCGAACCCGAGTTGCACTTCAGACCGAACGAGGAGGGCGACAAGGGCCGCAAGATGCATGCTCGGGCGAACATGTTCTGGGCGAGCCTCAAGGAACAGTTGATCGAATTCATCATGAATCGAGACAGCTTCTACGATAAATACGGCATGGATGACGATTGGTGCTTGCCCAAGCTCCTCAGGGCCGTCAAGGACATCATCCAGACCCTGGTTCCCCAAAGAGACCGCCGATTTCTCGACGAAGGACTCAACATCGATCTCCTGATGCAGCAGTTCCACCGTGGCATTGCTGACCTTGAGAAGCTTGCTCTGTGGCTCTCGCGTGTCCTCAAGTCTCACTGCGCGCCTATGCGGGACGAGTGGGTTGACTCGATGTACAACCAGTTGAGAAATGGCAACCGAAACAACGACGTCGATGAGCTTGTCCTTGGTATGCGAAGTCTGCTGAGTCTGTTAGAGGCGATGAGGCTAGACGTTGCGAATCACCAGATCCGCTGCCTCAGATCTGCTCTCATCGAGGAGACAACAGCTTTCGAGCAAAAGTTTCTGATGCAGAAGCTTCGAAACCGCAAGATGGACATTAGCGATGCGAAGCCCTGGTACTGGGCAGCGGCCCAGGCGTACCCGAGCAGCGGAGGCGTCCACATCTCCAGCTTTGGCGAGATGGGCATTTTCTTTGAGGGTCTGTCTCGATCGATGTTACCGTCGGCTGGCGAGAAGCCTCTTCCAGTGACCTTCTTTTTCGACGAGGACCGACTGGGTCGTGTGAGATCCGACATTATGGATGCCATCAACCTGGATGTGTGCATGCAAATGTTTGAGGACCTCGACCGGATCGCACGATTCAACACAACTCGTGGATTTGGCAACCACGCTTCAGACGACGAGCCTCTCATGCCTTCCCGCAGCCAGGAGTTCAACTTCAACACACTACCCCCCCATTCTCGACCCGCGAGCGTGGCCATGAGCTCACCTGGCTCTGCCTCATCGTTCCCGCGATCATCTGGCATCCTCTCCTCCTACATGATGCCCGACGCCAACGAGGCAAAGATCATGGCGCGCAACCTCCGCGAGTCGTTGGTTGCCCTCCTCCAACACGTCCCTGACGACCTACACCATATGGACCGATGGCGGGCGATGGCTCCCGCACTGGCCCTCCAGATCCTCCGCTTTACCAACGCCCCCATCAAGATGCTCCCCTCGTTTGAGGAGAAGCTCACGAACAACGTGTGCGAGCTTTCTTCTCCCTTGTATCAGAGTAAGGAGAAAGCGTACCACAACTGCCTTCTGGCGAAGTTGGCCACCAGGGTGCGCTACTTCAAGGCACTCTCCGGCGTCTGCCTGTTCTCGATCGCCATGGGTAATCGCGTGCCGGCTAGCAGCCGTGGCCTCGATGTCGGACGAGACCGAGACTTGGATGCCGCCATCCGCGCCGGCCAGCAGGAGGGCGGTATCGAGGATATCGCAACTCGCATTGCTCATGTCGGTGTGGTCCACTGGAGGATCTGGGCCAGGATGGCCTATGTTGACGTCAATCAATCAATCGATGGCGCCCTGCCTTAACAGCAGAGTATTTGTGGAGTAGGGAGACGATGGCGGACACGGTGACCTCTGGCGTTAATGCGGCAGATCTGCCGGCTGAAGTGAAGCGTTCTTTGCAGGCCGTCTGGGCCGAGGGCGTCAGCCACGACGACGAGCGCGAAGCCAACCGGCTCTGGAACGACGAACGCCGCCGCGTTATGCTTGTCGACTTTGACCATGCCACCCTTCTTCCAAACCTCGAACAAAACCAGCTCCTCAAGGTATCTGGGGAGAAGAGGAAGTGAGAAAGAGATGATTTTGGGAATTACAATCGGAACAGTGGTTTACTACCGGGTCGCCTACAGTCTGTATAGTAGTTATTCCTTTATTTCGTTCGTTTTCTAGACACCCAGAACCACAAGACTCGCTGAAGGCTCCTAGACGTCCTTGCGACAAGCACTAATAGTTTAACCTCGATGATATTATTAATATCCTAGTGTTTCCATAGAAGCACTAATCTCTTTAGCCTTTGTTGGCTGAGGAGTTCTTTCTCATACCGCCAAATGTATCGTCAAGATCTAATCAGAAGTGTTACTGATGAGATATGATCATTCACTATTGCTTGGATACTGGGCACTTTATCTACATGCACTTCCATTGAAATCAATTGACCATAACCGAAGGCAGTCCCACCACGAAAGGACTTGCTACTTCGAGAGGCATTAGTCTTTGAGCAACGACATCACCATGGGAGTAAACCGCCGTAGTCATAAGAGTTTACGGGAGATGATGAATCCAAACCTATCACATCGTCGTGATTTCCGACTTCCATGGGATCTTGAGGGTTCAAAGGCCATTCAGCGAGGGCCTACTTTGAATCCAGGCAAGCGATGGATTTGCAGACGAAGTATTCACGTGTCAATAGGGAAAGTCGCTAACTTAAAGAGACTTGAAGCAAGTAGGGCTCTATATCATTCTACTAGACATCTTTCACATAATATAAAAAGTGAAAGTTTAGTTGAGTCCATTGGGGTCCTTAGACTCCCAAGCAAATGCAGGAAGAAGAGGAGTGAGCAAGTTTATGCGACGCTAGCAGGTGCTCGATGCTGAAATACCGAGGCAAGCAGGCAGTCTCGCCGGTGATCCGACGCGCTCTTTTCCATCCATCACCTTTCTGACTTTCTGCGTCACGGCGCGAAATTTGCGATGGACCCGGATGCTTGGATTTCGATGTTATGACATCTCGTCTGCACCATGTTATGTCTACAGACTTATCTAAGCATATATAGGGGGAAACTTCAAACGGGGTACCATCTCTCTGATCGCCTCCAGCCTCCTCGATCACTATCATTTCTAAGTTATGCCGCCCCATTTCTTCCCGAGATCTCAAATCGGGCGAATGAGGACATGGTAGTACTTCGAGGAGAGGGAGATCGGTGGTCATGGGTCGTTCCGCGAGGGTAAAACTTGGTCGCTGTGGACATGCTGCTTTGCAAAAGAGTTGTAAAGGCATATCTAGTAGTGCGCCAACCTGCCGATTGATGTAAATACATTGTATTAATGGTTGATGAACCAGTATGCATAAGTGAATCAGTCTCGTCTTGCAGGGGTGGTGTGTGAAGCGGAGATCTTCCACCCCCTTTAAAGTCTTCAACCCCCGTTCCCCTCACGAACCCTCTCCATTCCCTTTGGCAGCACGAAGGGGCTACCGCTTCTGGCATTACAATTCATCTTTCTCTCGTTACTCGGTGCCCTCTCAAACTGGCTCCCGGGCTCCTTCAACCGCCGGCATGATTTTTCAGAGCCCGCCACCCGCCTATCGGCCTACCAGTGACGACTTTGTGAGGTAAGTGGATGAACTTCCCGTTGTTCTCCGAACTTGATCTTTCAAGATTTGGGGTTGTTGCTAAGCGCAGGTGTCTAGCATGCTCACTTCTCCGGTCATCACGTTCTTTGTCGGCAAAGATCGAAAGGAAATGTTTATCCACAAAGAAGCCATCCTCCGGCTGTCGTATCCGCTCAAAGTGCTTGTTGACGGTAGAATGAAAGAGTCCATTGAAGGACGAATCTCTTGGCCCGACATCGAGCCCAAAACCTTTTCGCGTCTTGCCATGTTCGCCTTCACAGGCACATACCAAGAGGCGCCAGGCTTGGATGGAGGAACAAGCGCCGCGGTGGCTATCGATTTAACTGGCTCTGATGACGCCGAACATGCTGAACAATCCAATGAAGCCGAACTATCAGATGATGCGGCTGAGGAGGACGACTCGGACAGTACTGGCGGCGATAACGATGCCAGTGACGACCGCCAAGATGAAGATCCAGCATTCTCAATCGCCCATCTATTGGAGTCCGACGTTGGGCAGGGAGACGGCAACAGGTTGGACTCCCACCGTTCCAAGAGGCCTCGTCTATCTGGTTATGGACCTGGCAACACTGCCTTCAAGATTATGCGCCGCTTCGACCGACTCTCTACTAGCTTCAAATCCAAGAACTTACCTGATTTGGAGTACACAATTAACAGCACACGCCCGGGGTGCTGTCTGTCCGCGTTGCTCGATCACGCTCACCTTTACTTCTTCGCCGATAAGTATGACATCAAAAGCCTGTGTGCCCTCGCGCTTTACCGCCTGCACCAGTCCCTCAGTACCTTGTTAGTCTATGATGGCGACATTCCGGATCTTATATCTCTGGCCCAAGAGATCTACAACAACACCATCCCAAAAGACTCGGCTCGGAAGGTCATAGTCTATTACCTCGGTAGCTTGCCTGGACACATTCAGAGAAGCGGGGTGCTTGAGAACGACGGTCTGGATGGTGACTTGTTGAAAGATTTGTTCGGTCTTTCGCTCGGCATGGTCTCTGGCGAAATGTAGCATACAGAAGCAGACCGAAGGCCGAAGGCCGAAGGATTTCGGGATGTGGTTGGCTGATAAAATGCTAAGGGATAAGCCTGAAGGATATATGGTTAGCAATACTGCTCCCTCCATCGCTCCTCCTAGTGCATTTCGCTTCCCCTCCTGACAGGGAGATAGTATGCCGTGGCATTTGTGAAGAGGGGAAGAACTCTACCAGTACACATGAATGTATTCTTCGGGTCAATGTATTTCATCTTCGGGTTGCGGCGACTTCGCATCCAGAGAACCCAGGCCGAGATTCCGCTTGGTGCCTGTCTCCTCCCATTTATCTGCCCTGCCTTCCGCCCCAACCTTACCGTGATTACGCAATAGCCATTAATTTTCAAGGATAAGAAGCTACGGAGAAGCCGGCGAGGCATTTTCTCCGTTGAGGCTTTGCACCGAGTCCGTAAATATTTAAGGGGCACCTACGCCCAAGCTCTCAAGACTTCCAACTTCCCTCCTTCATCTCACATTTCATTCTTCATCGCCTACACTTCATCTTGAATACCTCAACACTTTTTGTTCAACTCAGTCATCGAGACACCATGGATTCGATCACACCAGTCACTCAACTGCCCGTTATCGGAGAGTCATCGAGGACTCTCCGGGAAAGACTGGTGCCCTCCATGCGGCTAGCCACGTCCGACGCAGATAGGGCGAGGGTTCACACGAGCACTCTGCCCGTTCTCGATGGGCCATTGGCGATGTCCTATCCTCCCTCTGCTGAGTGGCTTTCGGCATACAACGCTGGTATCACGACTGCCTTCAGATGCTCAAGATGCAGCTCTTCTCAGTGGCCACCATACATACTGGGCTACGAAGCTGGGATGGTAGCCGTCCGGGAATATGGCTTTGGTTTCTCTCCCAATACTCAGACCAACCTCGGTTATGAAGGCGGGGAGTTTTCTCAGAATAACATTCCGAGTGAGGGTTTTGAGACCACCCCTCTGCAGCATATCTCTATGCCGGGCTCTTCGATCGCTATGACTCATGACGAGCCAGCATCTCTCTTTGGTGCAGTCTCGCCGTCGCGCTATTCGCCTCACGGATCTCAGGGGGGCTGTCGTCCAACCGAGGATAACAACCATGAGCAGTCAGCCTTGCCTAGAGATATTTTCGGTTCCACGAAGACTCGCGAAGACGACTCGGAACGACCTTACCCATCGCCTCAGTCCCATTCATCGGGCCACCCTCCGCACTCTTCCTTTCATCCTCCAGCGAGCTCGAAGAGCGACCTGTTGTCCGCCGAGTGCCCGACTAATGTTTCCAACGAATCTCTGGGTGGCGATTGCGGCTTCATTGATAATACTGAGGCTGGGGAAGTCGAGTGCTGTTCGAACGGCGAACAAGGGAAGGTCTCGGGCTATTGGGAGGAAGCCACGGCCGAAAAGGACTGCGTCATGCCGGCGTACACTCCTAGTCTGGACGACAAGCCGGACGCCCTCGTGTCAGAACCTTGCGACGTCCCCGACGCCCACACCGCGGAATCGACAGATGCCCCGAAAGATCCTGATGTGGAACAAAGCGACGCTCCAGATACCTCCATTTTGAAAGTCTGCACTATGCCGGAACACGTTCCAGAACTTTGTAGTGCTCCAGGTGTGCACGCCGCAGAACTGGTGGATGCTTCGGTGGCTCCTACCGCGGAACCGAGTAGCACCTCAGGCCGCTCCATCGCGAAGACGCCTGAGCACACATCGAAGCCGAACCGCGACCTGGATTCGCTCATCACGGAAGCATGTGATGCTCCGGACGCCCACGCTGAGAACCCAAAAGCTACTACTACAAGACCGACCGACTCTCCAGAACATCTTCCTCCAGGATCGAGTGCTAGCCCTAATGCCTCTGGCCTACGAACGGATGACCCCCCCGAAGGCACTGGCTGCGTCTTCATCGACTTGACCATGGTGGATATTGACGATGAGGAAACCCCTTTGTGGAAACACCGAAACCCATCACGGAAGCGAAGGCATAGTCAAGTAGCTGCTGAAGAACGCATCCAGAAAACTCGCAACAAACCATCGAAGCGAAAGCGCGACCAGGAACGAGACGTCGATTAACGAGGACGACGCCGGTCTTCGCCTTGAGTCAGTCATGATACATCGTCGCGGGCGGATATGGCTAGTTCAGTGGGATTGCCGTGCGAAGTCTTGGACGGAGGATGGAGGGGGCAAGTGCCCCAAGGTTAGTATAGAGGACGTTCTCTAGATGGAGGTGAGACCTAATGCGGACTATGGCAAGGTTTATCTGTGCAAGAGTGGTGGAAAATGGGAAGGCGTTGATGACCTTTGCCTTTGGGAAGTGATATTGGATGGAGCACTAGAACGCTTAGTCCTTGATTGTAGATCCTTCGAAGTCTTAGGTTGGAGTCATATAGCCGTGGGATTCTAGTGCTGATTGAGATATAGATTTCTTTTCTTAGGCATTATCTTTGCAAACAATCACCTCTTCCTAAAGAGGTTTATCGCGGGCATCTTCCACTTCCACGACCACATGCACTTCACGGCCTTTATCTTCGACCGAGAGTTCCGGTGCCTCTACCACTTCGACACGCTCCTGAGCAGGCGCGAGACGCTCTCCTGGGCCGGCCAGCCCAGTAACTTCTCCTTCTTCGGTCTCCCCCTCTCCAGGCAGCCCGACGGGTGGGAGTGTGGCATCCTCTGCGTCTTCAGCCTCTTCCTGACGCTCCGCGGCCTCGTCGGCCTCACGGCCATACAGCTCGGCCGGCACTACGAGCCTCGGGTCATCGACGTCGACGGTGGTCGTCCCACTCGGCCCGTGATAAAGGCCAGTGGCCTCTTCTTCCGGGACTGGGTCCTGGTCCCGAGGGGACAGGTCCTGGAGGTGCAGGACATCGACCTCAGGCTCGCCCGGGACGCAGTTCCTCTACACCAACCTCGGCGGGTTCCAGCCCGTCACCTTCGTGGGCCTTGGCCGGATCGACTCCTGGGACAGGGACCGGGTCCTCGCCCCCCCGAAGAACCAGGCAAGGGGCCACTACCGACAGACCAATACGCCCGGCACGGAGCCGTACTTCTTCATCAACCCCATGCCGCCACAGGTCAAGGCCTGGTACCAACGTCGGGGCCTGCGGGTCGTGGGCGACCTGCCATTCCGTCAGGAGAAGCCAGCTGAACAGGTGGACATACTCGATACCAGCGAGTCCAGCGGCCCGAGCGAGGGTGCCACGCCGGAGAGGCAGTCAGGCCCTGCCGTGCTGCCAGGCGACGCCCAACCAACCGACCCGACCAGAGGCTCTCGGACGCCAGGCAGGTCGGGTGCAAAAGGCGGTGCCCCCAGGCCCGCCTGGCCCTACCGCAACCCCCCGCAAGCAGCCTACGAGGCGCCAGTCTCCCATCACGCCCGGCCTTGGCCTTAGGAGGATGGCTCTCGCCACGCCAAAGACCCAGAAGGGCAAGGCTACGTCCCTGGCGCCTGGCCATGCTTCGAGAGAGGCTTCTCGCTCTCCCTTGCCGCCGCACAGCAGCCCACGGGGCGGGCCAGCCGCTCTCCCATCTAGCCCTCCTATACTCGGTGCCGAGGAGATCATTTGCGGGCAGAGCGACAGCCGCGAGGAGGGGGTAGATATTCGAGCGGGTTCGGGGGCTATTGCTGTGTCCCTCCATCCTGGCAATAGCATCGCCTTTGGGCAATGCGAGGGGAGGACCAGCTATAGGGTATCAGGTGGCTACTTTGCGACGCATGTACCGCCAGGCATGATCAGTGAGCGTCAGTGGCTAGGAATATTAGACAGCCGCGCAGCCATTTGACCATCAAGCCGCCCAGGCCGAGTCTCGCGAAGAGCGGATGAGACATCGCGAGGAGGCAAGAGATAGAGAAGAGGAGAATTAAAATATATAAGTAATATTAAAAATAATTAACTAGGGGCCAAGAGAAGTAAAGAGAACAATGTAATATATATTTATCGTTGGTTAAGCTTTATTATAACCTAATTATAGGGATCAAAGCAGCCCAGCAAAATATAGCAATAACACAGCAAAGGCGCCATACCCTATATCCTTGAAGTAAATGCTCCTTGGGCAGTGGGCGCATAGACATACCGACACCATCACCTGGAATCACGACGTGCATCATAGTGGCCACGACCCCCGAGGCCGGCTACGAAGGGGAGGGGGAGCCCGAGCAACCTAGACTAGGCTCACCAAGGAAACGTCGAATAGTACTTAGTACCCGTACTCATAACCAGGAGTAAGTGCTCACGGACTCGGAAGAACGACAGGAAGCCGCTCCTTGACCAAAACCCACCCGGCATACGACACATTCACACCTGTCGAGATGTGGGATAGTAACGACACTCGGCCGAGAGTTATGACATATGTCCGAAGAGACCCAAAGCTCCTGGCCGATCAGATCAGGCCCTTTCAGACTCGAGATATTCTCTGGCTGGTGATCAACGGCATGACGATAGTCAACTTCTATCGCCAGAATGATGAGCATGATTACGACAGTGGCCTGTCCCAGGACGCTGCCTCGTTGCTGGCGACTTCTCTAGCGGACCTTGGAGCTAGCCTCCGCACTCGTGAATCTCTTAATGTCGGCAGCGAAGGCAGCCAGATGGCCTTCATGGAAGAGCACGCGTTGTGCTCCATGGTGGACCGAGGAGTGTGTCGGCGCCGCCGCGGCTTTCCGCGCCATCAGAAGACTCCACCCTCGCGGCTTCAATCAAGAGGTCCAGCTCGCCAAGAGGGACCTCCATCGCGTGGTCCGCCGGGCTAAAAGACAGTATTGGCGAAACCTCATCGACAGTTTCTCTGACAGCAGTGCTATTTTCAAAGCTGTTCGCTGGCTAAAATCTTCAGGACCTTTCCAGCCCCCACCGCTGCAGGTCGACGATGTCGTATACGAGACTCAGATGGACAAGGCCAACGCACTTCGGCGAGCCACACTGGAACGACGGACTGCGGAAGACGACATCACAAACCTTTGGACATCAGTATCTTCCCCTAGGTCAATTCCATTCCCGCTTGAGATTTCGCTGGACGAGGTTCAGTATGCGATGCTTCACACAGGCAATATATCTCCAGGATCAGACAGTATCACGGTAGATCTCCTCAAAGCCGCATAGCATATCATCGGGACGCACGTCCGCCGCCACCACCCTAAACCGTCCAAGGAGGCGGAAGTGGTCGTAATCGCCAAACCCGGACGCCGTGATCTCACGTCGCCAAGGGCCTGGCGGCCTGTCTCTCTGCTCTCCTGCCTCGGCAAAGGGCTAGAGCGGCTGATCGCACGCCGCATAGCGTGGGCAGCTGTGCACTACAGCGTCCTTCACCCACAGCAAGCCGGAGCACTCCTTAAGAGGTCGGCAATAGGCCTGGCGACCGCCCTGATCCATGATATCGAAGAAGCGTTTGCATGCAAGAAGATGGCCACCCTGGTCACAATGGACATATAAGTTGCTTTCGACACCGTCATGCGCAACAGACTGGTCTTGCGCCATCGTGAACAAGGCTGGCCCGACCATCTGGCTAGATGGGCCGAGTCCTTCGTGAGGGATCGGTCAGCCCATGTCAGGTATCAAGGCACCCTTACCCCTTAAACCCCTCTTTAATGCGGCCTTCCCTAAGGTTCACCAGTATCGCCAATCCTCTTCCTGCTCTATGCTGAACCAATCTACCGACTGGGAAACCCTCATGGCCGTTTCGGCCACGTAGACGACGAAACGGCCATGAGAACCATACTACCCATAGGGGACCCAGTAGACGAGCCTACTGCCATGGCATCCAGTTCCATCGCGGAGATGGTGCATTGGGGCGCGGTAAATGGCGTGTCCTTCAACCTGAGGACCGAAGTCATGCACTTCTCCCGCAGTAAACTCAGGACCGTACCGGCAGCATGTTAAGGTGATGTCGAGAAATATCCCGAGCCAGCTTTATGCTGGCTTGGCATCTGGCTCGACAGCAGGCTGTCGTTCCGGATTTATGTCGAAAAGTGGGCGGCGAAGGGACAGGCCGTCGCCTACCACCTGCGAGGACTGGCCAACATGATACACGGTCCTCTCCCGAGCGCCGTGAGAAGTGCCGTCAGAGCGTGTGTCGAGCCAGTGCTACTATATGGCTCCGAGGCGTGGTACCTGGGCAGGACTGGGCCGCGATGGAGCCAGCCAGCCTGCCTGCCAAGGACCTGCCATCAAGTAATCAGCATCTCATACAAAGAATGACGAAAGCCATGAACCAGGTCATGAGAGCCATACTTCCCGCCTAGAGGATAACACCAATCGCCGCTCTCCACCGAGAAAGCGGGATATCGCCTGTTGATCAGCTACTCGAAGCAAGGCGACTCAGGTTCTCCACGCAACTCAAATCGCTTGATGAGGCTCACCCTCTGGCGAGCCGGACGCGCCCGCCCAGCCAACTTACTTACCACGACCTCATCAAACGGAAATATCAGGTACGGAACACGTCTTCGACGCACAGACGAACTCTTTGCACCCTGTATGCGGCCGAAGCTCGTTCAGCGATGCTTCCATCAAGAACAGGTGCCACTGCTACAGACGGCGTCGAAAGAGGAATCGGCCAACGCTTTCTCCCGCTGAATCAAGTCACTCGACTCGCTCACCTTAGTTGCATACTCGGATGGCTCTCTGTCCTCGGAAGGAGCTGCGAGCTATGGCTTTACCATCCACCAGGATAACATTCCCATCTTCGACGGATCTGGTCGACTTGGACCGGCTGAGGTTCTTAATGCCGAAGTAGCAGGAGCATTAGAGGGCTTAAAGGCCGCCCTGGATCTGCAGGAGTTAGCAACCCAAGACATCTTCATCTGCCTAGACAACCTCGCTGCTGCTACATGCCAGCGGGGCACACCATCAGACTCCTCCCAGGAGGTCTTCCTCGAGTTCCAGGCCTTAACTGCATCGCATGGTGCTACGGAAGTACGCTGGGTATCGGGTCACACCAACATTCCGGCAACGAACAAGCCGATAACTGGCAAAAGCAGCATCCTCGCTGCCCGAACCCGAGGGCGCTAGGCCAACGCTAGCCTACTTGCGAAGATTCGCAAGCCAGAATCCGAAGGAAGCATTCGGAACCTAGTGGTCTTCCGCCTCCCCTGAGCAGTACAAGAGATTCAATCTCAAGGCGATAGTAGCTTGGATGCCGGGGCTCTCGCACCCACGCACAGTCTTTCACCACTTACTCGCCGCAAGTTCCATTCACGGAGATTTTGCCGCATACCACGAGAGATTTAACTATGGTGGAAAATCGCAGTGAACCTATTATAGAATTTGTACCCTTGATTTCCTGGGATGGGCAAGAACGCCAGCCAATGGGGCCGATGAAGAGAGCGCACTGAGAGCACTATGGCTTAGTCACAATGACGCGTCGGGGGCAGTTGTGGACTCTCCTGCGTCGGGGCAGTCCCCTTCCTTCTGCACGTTCCCCTGGCTGACTAACGTATGGCCATTCATCTTGCTGCTACAGAGTAGACCTACGGAATATCCACCCCGGTTCCGTGCGTGGAAGATCCAGAAACGGATGACACAGGATTTGACGCACGATGTCAAGAGCGCCCTCGGAAGACGCACACAACCCGGAACGAGGCCATTGCTCCCGGGCTGTACGTTTTCTCGTTTCACACGTCCGCGGAAGGCTGACCCGACGTTTCAATGGCTGACTTGTCTCGTCAGACTCTCATCATGGACACTTCCATACGCGGCATTTGTTTCTACCCTCCCAAACAACCCTGACGAGCCCTCGCCCTACGGGCCACTTGCTAAAACTCCGGAGTACTTGCATATTCAGAGTCCCCAAGACTCAACGCCAAGTCGAGAGTCGGCAGGTCCCTCACCGAACATGCAGCTCACCTATCAAAAAGCTGCAGAGGATCATGCGAGCCTCTTTCTTCAGGGCCGACTCAAGGAGCTTATGATCAGCATGTGTCAAGACCAGCGCAGGTGGGTTGCCACATAATCCTTCTTCCGACCCTCAACTTGGGGGTCTCGTGATGGTTGTCGAAGTGCTGACATAGCCTAGAACCATGGTCGATTACTTACACGACTTCTATCTTCACAGTTTTACTTTGGCAAAGCACTGGGAGCAGGAGACAATCGGCATCCCAGGTGTCGAGGGACCATGTATATCCCGGGGGCCAGACCTTGAGGCAGATATCTGTCTAATGCCCCCTAACTTGCCTTTAGACTCTTCGTCACCCGAGGCTTCCCATCAAGCAAACGTCTCGTTTGCGCCCACACAGCTCTGCAGGCAGTTGATCCATACAGTGCCTATCCCATACAGCTGCTGAAGTGAGCCAGTCGACACCACCCATCTGGCCGACTGGGAGCCCTCAAAAACCACGTTTGTGAATTCATTGCACAAATCAATGTCCTCAAGTGACTTTGTCGAGACGCCAACACCCGACCTGCCACTGGCTCAAGAGATGGTCGTTCAATCTTTACAAGAAAACCCGTCTGCTCTGCAGCTGGATGCCCGAAGGCTTGCAATAATGGCAGGAAACATTGAGCTTCTGTACCAGCTCTTTCCAATAACAGCAAGAAATCGCCGGAAGGAATCGAGTCTATCCACCCTCTGCATCTTGCAGCATCATATCTAGATGGTGGGAATACATGCTGCTTCCTTGCTACATCACTCTCATCCTGCCTTGGTTCATCCTACGCCCGTTTCAACAATATCGACAGTTCCAAACACACAATTCTCGACGCCTTTATGCTATCTATCCTACGGTCTCATACTCGTCTCAGCCCCAGCGCCGTCAGCCAGGCCTTTCATTGTTCGAATCGATTTCCAGCGGAAGAGAAAGATATTTGTGGTAGATGGGATGCAGACAGCCCTAGGGTTCGGGAGCTGTTCAGACAGGGCTATGCTCGCAACCCCCTAGATGGAAGCACCCCTTCTGCCATACTGCTGTGCAGGCGGTTTGCCACAGTATCGTCGCCATCTCCGGCTCATCGGCCCCCCCAAATATCAACACGCACAGCGGACTCTTCCTTCGCCGTTGCACAGAGTGCGGCCTTGAGCTCAGACCTGGGCCCATCCACACCCTCGTTATCACGGCGTTTTATCTGGCGCAACTGGGAATGCCAGTAGAAACATTGTTTGGGGCAATCTCTGTCCTGACTTGTCTCTTGAGTATGGGCGCTGACGTTTGTCAAAGGGCAAACATCTCTGCTGAGATCTTTCGAAGCGCAGAGACGGGCCAATGTCGCCACACACAACTGTCCCCCCTTGAGCTCATGCACGCCGTCCCAGGCGACGTGATTGAAAGCTGGAGTCGGTTTTGTCAAACTGGCTGGGGTTGTTTCCTTCACATAATTGTCCGCGCCGAGACGGACAAAGACCGGAAACCGGATGAGACTGGATGGGTTCCCGGGACAGGGCTAGAGTCACCCGAAGGCTCGGAAGAGTCCTGGTCTGATGAGCCCTGCGAGCTCGAAAAAAGTGGCCAGATAGGCAATGATTGGCTTCGGTCGTCATGCAAAGCTCCACGAATTGGAACCATTTGGGCCACAGTTCAGAATGAGCTCCTCACATACCGCAGAATGAGAGAAGGGGACCCTTGGGTTTCGCGGTATTTCTCAATAGGAGAGCTCAAGGCCCGGCTGGAAGGAAACACCGAGGCGTGTTTGACTCCATTTCCCTAACATGGGATCCTGCGAGAGTTCTCGTTGCGGGTGGTTCCATAGGGCCACCGACCTCCCCTGCCTAACCGCAGAAGAAGTGTATCAAAGATCGCTTCATGGACATGGATACCTAACACAGGTCACCCTTTATCGAACGGTCACATTTACTATGGCCTTAGCAGGGCGTTGAGTATTTGAAAGAAAGGTCTAGTTGGACGGGCATCCCACATTGGCATATCTAATATTGCTGGATCGCGGATTAGGGGTAGCGAGTAGCTTGGGTATTCGCGACTATTCTTTCACTGAAATAGAGTGTTCCAAAAACTATACCAGCCCGTGGCGTTCTTGATAAGCCGTAATGTCATCCATAGTTGTTGCTGCTTAGCACCAGCACGTGGAAGCTCGGCCAGGTCACTGATGAATTATTAATAGGATATGGCCGCAAGTCTAGAAGTTACATGACGCCCTGGAATAGGCAGAATGCAATTATGAGTAGGTTCCCACGGCTAATAAAGGTTCAAATGGCGGCCATCCTATCCGCCCATAACATTAGTTCGTCACCCTGGTTGGCGAAGACCCCCCTTAACTGCGCTCTCCGCCTCCTCGTCTTCGGCTTCAAAAACAGTCGAATTATTTGGCAGGCTTCTAGCAACAATTCCCGATGTGTTGCGAATCAAGCTGTGCTGATCTATGCGCCTCTAGATGTCGGGAGGAGGATAGCCGTAGAAGATATTGCTATATCCGACCCGGCCATCAGGCCAAGACAGAACATGGAGACCTTAATTGTCAATCAGCCTTTCCCATAAGCTGAAATTGGTATCATTGCGTACTCAGGTGGAATAAACGCGAAGTCTCCAGTGCCTGCAGAGTTATCATTGATGTAAGACTATGCTCCGAACGAGCCAAGTGACACTGAAGCTCTAATTCCGCACATGGCAAAAGTATGGTACACTTGATCGATATGCTATAGTTGACGAATCTCTCGTAGCCAAGGCTTATTAGACTGCCCAAATTGCAGTAGTGTCCTTGCTTAGCCTCCTCCAAGGCCGCCAGTCGCTCCCTCCAAGAGACTTACGTGACGGTGGTGTTCATACACGTCGCGGGAGCAAGGTCTAGGGATGGGAGCAAGGTCCACTCCGTGAACGTGGTGTAGTCCATCACCTATTCGCTTTAAACAACACTCTCTCAACCATGACACCGGAACGGAGCAACTATCAACAATGCAACCTCAAAGAGGCGAAGATCGCTAGACAACCCTAGGCTCAGCTTGAGACCCGAATTTAAGTCGATTCTCAGCTCAAAAACCTGTCGCCGTCGCCCCTGGAGTTGTAGATGACGTTGTGGTTATCCATGGAGGACCTATTGTCATCGCGCTAGACGTCCCTGGTGCCCTCCGGGTTGAGCGGGAAGTTGACGTTGAAGCCTCCAAGTCGGACTTGATGGGGGTGCTGAGCTTTCCATCAAAGTAGGGCGCGCTGGGGTTGGCGGCGCTCGCATCGATATCGTTGAGGGATTCAAGCATGTAGTCGGTCTTGTGGTACGGCTGTAAGGTTATCCAAGTTTCGTCGGTTGGTTGCAGCGTGTCCCCCCTAGATCAATAGGCTGGGTCTGGGTGGATGCTGGATTGCTCTTTCTAGCCTTCCTCCAACGGAAAAGGATAGGCCAGACTCTCCCTCTACGTTGGGCCAGCCGTTGGCTTGTTTAAAGTTAAACACGTTGTCCATTTAAGGCCTGTGTTGTCCCATTAGATCAGCGAGCAGGCAGTCAGTGCTAGGTATTGGCCTTCGTAGGTAAGATTAGCTTTGAACTTGCCCCCGACATGGGTTCCAAAGCCAAGCTCGTAGTCTCACTGCCCAGGAGAGGGGAGTGTCGACCCCTTCGTCTGGGTGCCTTTTGCCTTCGTCCTGGTGCGTTTCGGCATTATTGTACATGGTCCGCCAGTCGGCCTGGCGCTCGGCGGAGAATCGCTGTGCGATCTGCGGGACTCGCCTGACTGGGTGCCTGGAGAGTCGACAGCGGCGTTCTAGTAGCCTCAGACCTTGGAGTGGTCGATGCGGATCTTGGTGTCTCCAGCATCCCGTTGTGTGCGGTTCAAGTTCATGTCGAAGACGCGATACCCGCGTTAACCCTCGTTACATTTATTCAAACCTTTACTTCCAGGCTCTTTTTCTTAGTCGCTATGGAAATAGAACCTTTTGTTTGCATCAGGACATATAGAGTATTAGTATGTCTGAAATGTCTCGGTTGTGCCGCTATCAGACGGACGGGGATGTCGGAAGTGTCCTTTTGTTATCCGGGCGGACCAGAGAATACAGGAGCACTGCGGCAGTTGTCCAAGCCGGATCAATCCTCAAGGTCGTGGAAAACCGAAATCGGAGGACAGTCGGCCGCAGCTTCGGAAGCCATGGAGAGAAGGAGTTCAATGCCAGCGATTCTTCCTGTCTAAGTTGGCTAGAAGCTGGTAGGACATGCACATGCATGTGTGCGATGGCAGGGATTTGCACGAATACCATGGAACCCTCACGGCGCTAAAACCAGTGCATGGAGGAGTCAGGCGCAAAGCCGAACGAGATGTAAAAAAGGAGGCAATAGAACCCCTCCCGAGCTATTTGATATAGTGCCACCATGGAGCTGCTGCTCCCCTTCCGCTTCCACCTTTCCCCTCCACCTCTCTATCACCCTCCCTACTTCTTTCTTGGTTATCAGATCTCCCCCCCTCTCCCCCCATTCCTGTGTCCGCAGCTCCTGTCTATCTTCCATCGTCTAAACGGCCTTCCCGTCACTCAAAGTGCAGGACCGGCCAGGAACTTTTGTCCTTTGCCTTCTGGAATCCGCCTTTATCTCCATCCCGAGACACTGATTCTTGACTTGCAGTCTCGGCATCCAGCACCTCCATCCCGCGACTAGTCTCTGGCTCTTCTTCGACTGATCGCACCGGCCCACCAGCGGCGCGTTCTGTGTCAACATAGCATGGCAGACGACATCTATCAGAAAGAGCATCCCCAGAAGAGCCGTCTCGAGCAGCAGCAGCCCCAGTCCCATTACCCTCAACCTCAAGACAGCACGCGTCGGCAGCCCAACGCCCCCCAAGCCGACATGGCTACTCCTATTGCCCTTCTGCCCACTTACGATCTTCGTGACCCTTCACCTCCTCCACCGGGGCCTGGACGTGGTTACGCGACTGACCCGCGATATGCATCGCCCAATGCCGTCAACGGCTATCCGCCTCCCGGTCAGCAGCCCCCGGTCCAACAGGCCGCACCCTACCTTCCACCGTCGCAGCCTCAAATTGACCCGCGGTCACCAGCCTGCCCTCAACCACCTGATCAGCGTCGTGTCTACTACGACGACCGTCTTCCTCAATATTCGCACCCCTCTTCTCATGAAATCCATTTTCCCTACATGAGAATGAGCGCCAGCGAATTCCACCAATATCCCCCAGAGAATGCGCCTCAACCGACCCAGGCCGCACCAAGACGGCGCGTCTCTATCGCATGCCGGTATTGTCGCAAGCGAAAGGTACATTCCAAGACTGGCCAATCTCGAGGCGTTTACTAACTTGATCAGATTCGATGCAGCGGCTACCAGAGCGCCCCAGGCGGCAAGTGCCAGAATTGTGCTCGCATGAATCAAGGATGCATCTTCCAACCGGTCTCTTCCTCCAGCTCAACCGCCTTCATCCCCGTCTCCGCGGTGCCTGGCGGCGTTCCGCCGGGAACTCAGCTCTTCGGTGCATACGGTCAGCCCCTGGCTCCAGGCACTGTTCCACCACTGCCCTCCCCGTCTACGCCCTACCAGCATCTCCCTCCTCGGGCACCTCCTGTAGATTACAATGCGCCTGTCCAGCCCCTGACAGATTCGTCTTGTTCGTACCGGGGTGCCGGGGCAGTCGGTGGCAGTCGGGTCACGGGAAGGCGACGACGAAGAACATCGGAGGAACAAGACGAGTATAGACTGCCCCCTCCGCGAAGCGCCGTGGACGACGACCCTCGAAGGAGGTCACCGGCTGAATTTTCGAATCACAGCAGTCCTGGCGGAATATCCTACCCACCGTGTCCCAGAGCGAGACAAAGCCCCCGAGCGCACCCCGGCACCACGCCGTCCCAGACCTCGACAAGTGGAAACTATGCCGCTTCTGCCGCTGGCGGTCGGTCTCCCACTGCCCAGACAGCTTCTAGTGGAGCATCTACCCCGGCCGGGCAGGGCCAGAGTTCGGGACAAGCTCAGCAGGGAAACTCGTCGGTCATGAGCTTGAGCAACTTGGTGGACAAGAGCGACATCGACAAGACAATGCCCCGTAATGGTCCTGGCCCAGTTGGAGGACGGGAATATAGGAGCCGTTGACGGAATCCTTTGTACATGAGTTGACACTGCCGGACAGCTCAACAGGGACGATCGAAGCCCCTCATCGATAAGTTTCTCGGTTCCCGCTTGCTGCTTGCCGATCAGCGGCCCGATTTAGGTCTCTATTGATAGGTAGCGACCGGAGGGTGACCGGCAGAAAGTAAAGGAAGGAGCCCAGCAAGCAAGAATTATTACAATGCAAAAAGAGTTGCAACCTGAAGTCTGTCGAGGTATATATTTTAATAAGCATGATATAGCGGAAAGAAGATACTGTGTAGAGGAAGATGCGAGTTTGGCAATAAACAACCCCGCCTAAAAAACTCGGTCTTTCCGTTACACTTGGTTTGGTTTCGAGTTGGAGTTTATTTTCGAGATATAATTGTCCCTTTTCTTTTGAGGTGGACTGAGGGTTGAATTCTCACCCGAGCAGTTACTTCTTTATAATATTAGTTGTTTAGTTAAGTATTTATTTTCTAGGAAAGACAAATAGCATAGCAGCACCAAAGAGCTTTTATCCTCCGTTATTTATCGTACTATTCTTATTTCCCGCCTCCCTCTTGCCCGCCCTGCTATCTCTTTTACAACAGGAGACACCGCGCCTAGAAGCTAGGCAAAGGGGTACAAAGACAGTGGCCCCTTGGTCTCTCCGAGGCAGTTTTTTTTATCTACCTCGGTGGCCAGAGCTTCCCCCACAAAAGCACTAGTGGTGAGTTCAGTTCCGCTTCGAGACCTGAGAGTCTTTGATGGGCACGTTGATGCTGGACCAGAGAACGCCGACACTACCAAGCAAGTACAGGAACTCAGAAACAAGGCCATGGCGCGGAGGCTAACGAACACACTTTACGAATCGATGTTCAGCTGCGATATAGAAGGGAGGAAATCACATGAGGATATAACGAACCCCCCTCGCCACGATTTTGTGATCCACACACCTACCATAGAGCTGCGAGCCGGATATGGCTCGTCGCTCTTCCGCCTCTTCTACTTTAGCAAACGCGCAAAAATCGGTGTCCTGGGCACTGCAAGAGGATCGAGGCCATCTCTCCCCGTTGGCGTGTGGGGCAGTCACCGATGGCTAGCCAACACAGTTCGATAGCGTGGCACTAGTACCGTGGTCTGGCAAAGATCTACGCTAATACGTTCCTCTCGGGGCGGGGTGTCAGGGCGGGCTGAGCCAGCGATCCTTGTCCGTGAGCAGCAGACTTAGCGAAGAACTCTCTGAAAATCGCGGTTGAGCAGACTCCACCAGGAAATTCCGCGGACTGGTGTCCATCAACCCACTTGCCGCACGGTAGCTTTCCACGGAAGATGCTTCATAGTAGCACCACGGCAGGCTAATGGGAAGGGCACGAAACGGAGTCGCACTCACTGGGAAGGGTATGAGACTGGAACTCAATAACGAGGAGAGTGGTCGAGACTCCCTGACACCCCCGCATGAACCGGGGGTCAACTCAGGGGCACTCGTATATGACCATTCGTGAAGTGAAGAATTTCCGGTTGCTACCTTGGCGGCTCGAGACTTGAGAGCACTAGTAAGAGTTGATACTCCAGTCGGGACAAACACTTAGAAGGGATCGGGCAAGTGGATATAACCGCGCCCCTCTTTCAAAGCAGAACTACTAGCCTAGCTAGAAACTGATAGCATCAATGCCATTCTTCCCCCACCCTGCCCCGAGTCCCTCATATGCCTCTATCCATTCATCGGCGATAGTACTAACAAACGGACCCAATATCTGCGATACAGGCACAAAGCGGTTGGTGTTTCTCAGTCGAGATTCTCCATGCGGGCCCACCATCGCTAGCAGCGCGAAATGATCTTGCCTGGTCTGTGGTATTCCTCGAGACTTTAGTCGATTAGCTACCCTGCCTATTCAGCAACGGCGGCAGCGGGAGTGCTCGCAAGAACCGCCCTGACGCAGTAGGCTGCGATCAAAAATGCCTGCAACTACTCACAGTGAAAATTTTCTAGCAAGCATCAAGACTCGTGTTATCTCCGACATAATTAGTCTAATATTGCCTGTAGTTATTATTTAGAGGTGGAGGACCCCCAGAGCTATCATCCCAAGCACCCACATGGGCAAGGTGTATCAACGCGGAGGCAGAAATAGAGATCCCATCGCAGTGCATGATTGGAAAGCCAGAGGATACCTATCGGTAAGACTGCTCATTCCTGCAAGATATTATATGCAAATCCAAGGAGGTCAGATTGAAATATCGAAAGCAGGAGGCAAGTATGCCACGCTGTTGGGCGGATTCTCGAAAGCTACGAAGGAGTGATACCCGCGTAATGAGGTCAAAAGTAACTTTGAGGCTCTGCACAAGCTTATGTCAGTGCTCAACGTACCTACCCTACACCGAGGTATGAGGCTTTCCTCATGCAAGAATCGTTACGGCATCCAGCTATGAGCCCTGCTATGCTGGATTGAAGGTGACTCAACGGGGCCGTGATAAGAAATGCGTCATTTCGACATCATCTAACAGCTAAAACTACATTAGCCCACCGGACACACCGCCAGACACCTGGCGGCCAAAGAACAAGAAGCGGAAACGTGACGATAATCAACAGTTTCAGATCCAGCACTCACCCTGGTCGGCAATCCGGGTGTT
>JABFFI010001137.1:0-11935 GCA_013623725.1 Fusarium robinianum | reverse complement strand
AGGAGGAGGAGGGGGGAGGGGGGGGAGATGGAGAGTACGGCAACGACGGCAACGACGGCAACGAAGACGACAATGCTTGTTCGGAAAACTTTCAAGGGACACCAGGCATGGCATGCCAGGAGCAATCGGACTTTGACGGCGATGGCAATGGCGATGGCACAGATGGAGGAGACGAGACCTTGATGACCAAAGAGGACAGCGTGTGGGGAGGGGAGTCCGAGTCCGAGTCCGAGTCTGAGTCCGAGTCCGAGTGCACCACCCCGACCCCGGAACAGCCTCTCGTCGGTAGAGAACATACCGGAACGCCGACATGGCTGGCTGAATTCCGCTACTCGCCTGCCAGCTTCGACCGAAAATACCTATCGGATTGGTCGTCAGCGATAATCACCGTGGCGAAGGTATCCCACTATAGCGTACCTGCACCAAAGTTCAAGGATCTCTTCAGCGAGCTCGCGGAGATCGTTTCGAACTTGCCTCCGAGCGTGCCGACCCTTTCGACGATTATTGCCACTATGAAGGCCAGGCTGCCACCCGACGATGTCCTGGCAGTGACGTTCGACCAGGACAATTTTAATCGTCGCCACTCTCTTTATGCCAAAGGGCTGAACCCCGACCTTGATGACAAGCAGCAGTGGATTGCGAAATAAGGAGATGGGCTATGCATGGAGAGTGTAGCCTGGATGGAGGGTCTAGGCGGAGGGCATGTCGACCAAGTCTAGATTGATGAGTATGAGTGTTGGAGGATGGATGTACTTGTGACAAGAGATGGTGCCTTCCTCAGGCTGGGGTTTATTAGTGAATAAAAAGCAATGTCTAATTCGTAGCGTAGGGTCAGCTCCCTTTGGCTTCTCCGTCTTGGACGCGCACCCAAATCTACTTGAGCGCTGTGGCGAGTGAGCGGCACTGCCGGGAGGTAGAGACGGTCTATTGCAATATGCTTAGCACTACAATAGCAAACCCTCGACGCATTCATTTCAGATATTTCCATCCCTTGAGCCCCGGTTTCAGTGGCACAATCTAGGACATTCTGCCGGCCGCAGAAGGCAATAAGCCAAGGGTTAATCACGGACGACAGTACACGAGCCTATGGAGCTGTACGTTGGCAGGAGAGCCTTGGGCGAGAAACGGGCAACGGAGGAATTCACTGGCGTGGTTAGATAGCATGATAGACAAACGCCAAATCAGAAAGGCACACCTGCGGGAGAGAGATCGGAATAAATAGAGACCATATAAGCTTGACTTCGGGCTGCTCTCCTTTGGTACTACCAACCATCTCTCTCGACCCTCCGGCTCATATTGTGACGAAGAGCAGATCCATTGAACTAAGGAAAACTCAACGAGGCTCAAGTCTAGGGCACTATGGTGGGTAGAAAACTCTTGCATGGGACAAAGTCTCTAGCAGCTAAGCAATGGCATAAGCTTAGACGAGATAGTCAGACTCTGGAGTCTGCCTAAGCTTCAGCCGGGTTGGCGATGCCTGCTATCCAAGATGCTTCTTGCGCAATTGGGTCCCAATTGGTGCACTGAAACAAATGTCCGAGTTCGCAGATCGTGGCGTTCCTGTGCTTCTTCTCCTGCAAGAGGCGGCGATATTCCATAATAAACAGCATGAGCTGATCCTCAGGCGCGGTAGTAGATGGCTGAAGGCCGGTGGCCACGTCGATATGATGCCTCTGAGGCTGGAGGAGTGAATTACGAAAAAGCTAAAGCAGACCGGTCAGATAAAGGGCGCCCATGAATGAAATAATAGCCCAGTTCAAAAGTCTCTAGCCGCAAGGCGGGCCACTGGGCTTGGGATGGCATGAGTGCGCGAGTCGCGCAAAGAAATGGCCAAGGACTTACGCCAAGAACATTCAAGTCCGTGGTTGACCGAAACACCGCCCACTGGGTATGCCATTCATCGACACAGGGGACGTCGGTAGAGAGACACCGCTCCTGAACAATAACGCCATAATCGCTCGGGCAGCGGTTGTCTTCGGGACCCGGCGAAGGGTTCTTGTTGCGATGATGGGGCTCACAAGTCTCCTAGACTGGAGAGACCCCTTCATCAGGAGGAGAGGGGGATAGGCATCGAGAAGACATTGTCAACGGTCGGAAGTGGAAGACGGTGGGACAAGGCACGTGGTTCTGGGATATATCTGCGACAACGCCGTGAGCTTCGTCCAGGATGAGGGAGCCACAATACACCTACCGACAGATTCTTCGGTTCGAGGGCAATGGTACTCCTGTCGTTGCAATATCCAAGCGTGGGGTTGGGTAAGACGGCCGCGGGTTTCTAGACAGGGAGGGTGGTGCGCAAAGAATAGAGAGGGCCGGGATGTGGAAGAGCGAAGATGACAGAGGTGATCGTGGTGGGTGAACTTGTTTAGTTTGTGCTCCATCTGCTGGCGAGGCTGACGAAGTTGTCACGTGACCTGTCTCAATGAATCAGGAGGTGACTACTGTGTAGCTGAACTCTGAAAGCCATCACTTAGTTAGATACGATTTGAGCCTAGATCTTAAGGGGACAGCAAGAGTGGTATATGGCGAGATCTGACGAGCCCTCGAAAGAAGTGAAGAGGGAGGAACGAAATATTGAATAAGAAGCACGAGCTGCTAACTTGATTGGACCGGAACCGCTTGCTCACTCCACCTGCAATCAAAAATCTCAACTCCGCACCAAGCTTGGCCAAAGCCTATCCGCCTCAAGCCCTTAATGCCCGCAACGAGGGACAAACAGACAATGACTGGCTAGTTGGCACATAGAAGTGCGACCAGACACACACGCAAGGAGTTCCCGACCCTATTAATCAGCCAAAAGGCCAGACGCCAACCTGACCTTCTCGATGAGTTTGCGCCAAATTCCGGAGTTTGACCAAGCCTTACACGAGCTTCAGGTCGCGACCACATCGTATGATTGGAACCCTATCAGCGGGGTTGGGACATCGGCCAGACATCCCCATGATCGGCTTGAGGTTTATAAGTCTGAAAAGTTACCCAACGAGGTTTTCGAGTTCACAAGGATATTATTGAAAGGCTCACGAGTAAGTATACCTCTTAAGCTGAGGGAGAGTGTCGTGTAGATCAATAATAACAAAGGATAGATAGAAAAACCGAGCAAAGCTGTGCTAGCACGATGTCGAGGGCCCGCGGCAAAAGTACCTCTACCCACATACGACTTCCCATCCGTCCAGGTAGTAGCGGTTTCTGGGAGAGGCTTGGCGGGCCAGGTCTTGATAGAGGAAGCAGAGGTGTGCAAGATCGAGGCGGGCGCTACTCTTGATGTTAAGCCCTGGGTTGATCTATACTTCCTCATGTATCTTCCAGTCGATACCGAGGAGGCTCCATCCCATGGCTAGGTCCTGAGACTCAGTGGTGCCTGCAAGCCATTTGTTATTAGCTCAACTCTTCGCCAGAATCGGGTTCCCAACATACATGCCATCGCATAATCGTTTACAGCCCAAGGTGCACTCTCAGCATGACCTTCAAGACCATATGGTGTGACTGGCGATGGAATAAGCGGGAGGCTATCCATTTCTTGATCGATGGCCGGCTCGATGGCGAGCACGGCGCCTCTGGGCTCGCTTCTCTGGCTATCGTCTGCCATGCTTGGTGCTGCTGTTGTTGTGTCGGTTTTAGTCGTTTTCCCGCCTGGGTGATGCAAACATTCAATATCCACGAGCAATTCAGCGACAGCAGATATCTTCTCGGCCTGGTCGGGAAGGGCACTCAGGGAACGAAGGCTGTACTCTAGGGACATATTAGACTTGGCTTTCAGGAGGTGGATTGTCACAAACCTGCTTGTAGCATGTGAGCACAAAATTCGCAGCAGCCCTTGACCTTATTTATCACCTTGGCGGCCAGCACCTCCAGCGTCTCATTTTCTAGTAGAGTTTTAGCAGAAGATTCGTCCAATTTGAAGTCCAGAACTTGTTTCGCATAACGTGTTTCGCTCGCGATGAGTTTCCACGTTGAGAGTGATAAGGTAGAGATAAGGATAATGAAGATGTCGACCTGGAGTTTCCGAAGTTCTCCAGTGATGAAGCGCAGCTTAATGGCAGACTCGATGACACCACACTGTACTCTGTCTCTGCTGTTGCGATGGAGGCTCCTGAGGGCAGTTTGCAATACGTAGAACTTGTTGGCCGGCATTTGACTGATGGGCGAGGGCGGTCGAAGACTGTTTGGAAAAAGCACAAGTTTAGTATACGTGTAACTTTTTGGTTCTGGGAGCCAAATAGTTACAAGCACGATGTAACTTTTTGGTTCTGGGAGCCAAATAGTTACAAGCACGATGTAACTATTTGGCATTGACAACCAAGGAGATACATATCAGATGCGTAATGTACATTGAGACTATGTCACTCTATAGGTAAGGTTATAATAATAGTGACTAATTTGGAATGTCCCTTCGACTTAGGTGCCGGCGATATAACCCTAAAATCCCTCAATGTGGCTGGGTGCAAGCCCACCTTAGCTGAAAGGGGGCGGCAAGGATGCGCTCCCGACCCCCTGTCGAGACGGCCTGGAGATGAGAAAAAGGCCAATCGTTCCCTGTTTAACTGGCGAGCAGGTGGTGAGGCTGACTCATGCAAGAGACCAATCGCTAGGGTGTCTACGTAACAACACACCCTCAATTGTTAGTGATCAGCCATTTGCCTGCAGTAGTGGTTGCCTTATTTACGCTCGGTCGCATCTCCCTCCTGCGGTTTCATGCACCTCCAACCAGCATTCAACTGCCATGGCTGTATGTGAACAGAGCGGTGAACCAAGACTCTCTACCGAGCCTGTTGAGCCATGTCACGTCGCCTTCTTTGATGGAAAGTCGACACGTTTACCACTGACCGATAGAGAGGTCGGCAAAATCTGCGAGTAAGTGTATCCGCAAATGTCTATTTCAAGATCTAACTTCTGAACGAAAAGATCAAGGCCAAATGTCGTCAGACTAGCATATGAAAGCCTAGATTTCGAAGAGGCTCTTCCAAAGGGCTTGCCACGACCTATAACGATGAACGTCATTCAGGTTCAAGAGGAGTGGGAAGATAACCAAGTGGACTACTTTCGTACTCGGGGATATGAATTTACCCACCAACTCTCTCTTGTCGCACATCCCTATTCTAATGTTTATCGAGGGCTCGAAACCCTATGCATGTTTGACACGAACCCGAGCATTCAGGATAGGGCTTTTAAGGCATTCGAAGTACGAGAAGAGTTGATGCGAGCAGGATTGACACCAAAACTATGCAGGTAAGATACCGCTGTGGTTGCTATTCGACGCCACTAATAAATGCCCTCAGGAAAGTGCTTATTTTTAAGCTCATGGAGGCTCCGGAGCAACCAGCATTAGGTGGAGACTCCTTCCGCATAGAGTCCTTGACCGCACCATGCCCCCCAACCCCAGCACCCAGGAAGCGCCGGCTACCCGACGAGTTCCCGCTCAGTGAGAGTGCTGGCAAGGCTAAGCGCATTCAATCGGATACCCAGAAAGCAGTGCAATTAATGTATGTGACGCCTGTGGCCTGAAGCCTTTCAAATGGGAACGGGGATGGGGCTCAAGCGAGACCTCAGTTTAGATGGCCTGTCAGAGTTGCACTCTCTGGCTACAAGAATGTAGGGCGTCATCTAGATCTAGTATACATCTCAAATTAGAATACGGAGGTACTCTTTTGGGCATCGTGAATGGTTGGCGTGAATGCGGGCGCCTTGCAAGGTCTCATGCAAGACTCCGCCGTTTCCTCGCTCCAAGGATGAGGCTCGGCGAGAAACGCCTCAGCTGCATACCCCTGGTCCTCACTTCTCTGGTCATCTCCACCTGTAGTTTCTTAGAGCTTAAAAGGCCATCAAATCGTCGTCTCTACATATCGCTGCGAGCTCTTCATTCATTTCATCTTCGCCCAAATGGACCCATTTTCGATTCCCAGTTGGCCACCTTTCCTACAGGCCATGAACACCAATTTCTCATCTTTCAACTCCACGGCATCATTCCCAGCTGATGTAATGGGTACTTTTCTTACCTCCGCTACCTCAGCGCCGCCTCTACTCCAGCTCTTCATCTTCGTCTACCGTCGCATTGGCGAGCAGCTCGGCCTAGACCCTTCCGCGCTGCTGGCCATTTTCGGTTTTATGTGGGGTTTTTGTAAGGCATACACCCGACTGAGGGATTCCATTGATTATATCCTGAGCAAGTGTTTGAAAAGCAGCATAACCATTCGCAAGGGAGATGAGATGTATATTCCAATGATACTGTATATATCTAAGCATCTTCTCGAGAATGGTCGGGATGTTATTGCTAAGACTATGCGCGAGGGTGACGAGGACCAGGGCGACTTGGAGAAGAGGCCAGTGATAATCGACGGCGATGCCTCTCTCAGGCTTCACAACTTCGCTAGCCTGGATTCTCAACGCGTAAGCGAACACTGTTTTGTTTTGTATTCTTCTTTGAGCCATTATAACACTAAACGACCGCAGAAAATTCACTACGGTCCTCCCATGGGGGCCACCACATTCTGGCACAACGGAGTCCGCTTCACAGTTTCCCGCAAGAAGGAGGCGGTGCCGACAGGCGGCTTCTATGGCACTCTTGAGGAACTCCAAATCAGCTGCCTCCATAGATCAATTAGTGAGCCACTACTTGCGAAACTATTTCTTCCCTTTCGAAGATTAACCCCTTGGCATAGGACCCATCGAAAGACTGCTCGAAGACGCCAAGCTGGATTACTACCGAAATACCAAGCACAAGACGCCAATCTTCCGACCAGCAATCAAGGCTGAGCACTCGGAGGGATCCCGTACGTGGAAGCTGGCTGCACAACGCCCTATTCGGCCCATAGAGACTGTCATTCTCTCCAAGGAAGTCAAGGAAATGGTTCTTACAGATATGGATAGCTACCTAGACCCCAAAGCTTCCTCATGGTATGCCAGCCGCGGCATTCCTCTTCGTCGAGGATATCTTCTCCACGGCCCTCCAGGAACAGGGAAAAGCAGCTTCTCTTTTGCTTTGGCTGGCGTCTTTGGAATTCCTATTTACATTGCCAGCCTGCAAGATTCTAATCTGAATGAGGAGAATCTAATCCTTCTGCTTACTGACTTGCCACGGCGCTGCATTGTCCTCCTGGAGGATATCGACACTGCTGGACTTCGTCGACCTGATGATGCTGGGTCAGAGAATGATACGTCGTCTCGAGGGATCTCGCTCTCGGCTCTTCTCAACGCTATCGATGGAGTGGCCTCGCATGAGGGCCGCGTTCTCGTCATGACGACCAACCACCCCGACGCCCTCGACGAGGCCCTCGTCCGGCCCGGCCGCGTTGATATGCGTGTCGCCTTTACGAACGCATCGCGTAAGCAGGCTACGGACCTGTTCCGCCGCATGTATAATGGTTCGCAGCTCGCGGTGGAGAAGGTAGATATCGCGGGGGGCGGGACTAAGCGCACAATGGCCGTCATTGAAGCGGAGGAACTCACTATGCTATCTGAGAAATTTGGACAGTTAGTCCCCGAGAAGGTCTTTTCGCCCGCCGAGATTCAAGGGTTCCTCCTCAAGAGGAAGAACAGCCCTCACAAGGCCTTGGATGATGCTGAGAATTGGATTCAGACCTCTGTCGAGCAGGAGGAGTCCAAGTCTACGGTCGTAACTGTGCAGTAGACTGCGATCTGAGAAGCGCTTACAATGAGAGCGAGTGCTTAGTACAGACCATCCGCACATGGCGTCATCGGTTGCAATTCTCGCTGAGTGGGAGAACATGAGCGACTTATCTTGACGAGAACTATGAAGGAATAGCATGTAACACGACACTCGCTCGCGTATCCACACTCATCTGAAGGTCCCTGGCCGAGTTGTACTAAGACCCCGTGCGACACTTGAGTTTTGTACAATCATGCACGTGCGACCCGAGCTGCCTCGGTCGCGAAAACTTGCAGCAAAACGCTGACAAATCTCCGCACACCCACGCTCGTCCTCTTCCACACTTGGATTGCCGAATACATTCGTGGTTAATCAGTCCCCGACCGAGCGACCCATTCAATGCCAACTAATCTGACGATCGTCCTCATGCGTGCTGCGGCGATTAGCGAGCTACAGCACGCACGTACGACGCCGCTGTGCCCCATGCCAGCAGTACCGGGAGGCTCTGGTTACGGACATGGAGGGAACAAGCGCCCTCCATCTCAGGTCAACCAGTAGATAGGCGACCGTGGGGGATCTATCACTAGCAATCGTCCGTACGCCAGTGTCGGTGAAGTTCAGGCTGAATCATAAAACATGGTTATATTTCTTTCTAGGTCTTAGTATTCTACTACATCGCTAACTTCTAACAGACGGCTGGCTCAAGCTCCTGCATTTGACAGCGTCAACCTCTGAGTTTCGTCGAGTACCGAACTTGGATCGTGCCCCGGGAACGATGGGGGAGGGCGCGCTGGATCTCGACCCAAGAACAGCCATCTTTTCTCATCCTGCGCACAGTATCCTCCTCGTCTGGTGTCCACTTATCGCCGTGTGATTTGGCAGCCGAGACTGAGACCTCTGGCCGTCTCCGGCCCTTGTGGGGGCTACGCACCGGCCTGTCGGCATGCGGCTGACTGGGATCAGTGGTCCATTCAAACTGCAGTTGAAACGTCGTCTTTCTGCCCTCAGTGATGCGCTTCAATGAAACGTCTTTGAGAGGCCATTCATCGAATCGAGCAAGATATGGGCTGGCCTCAGAGGGGCTTGGTTTTGCCTGTGCGGGTATTGGACTCTCCATGCCGCGTGCTGGCGTTCGACGCCCTCTCGCTAACTGTGCGGTGTGAGGAGATCGAGATACCTTGCGACGCTTGCGACCATGATGTTCGTCATCGTCGGAATCGTCTCCAGAGCCCTGTCCCTGAACTTTTCGAGGCGAAGGATAATAGTCCTCGTCACGCACAAGTTCTAGACCGTCGCGGCCATCCTCACTGCCAGAGCCTTCAGTGTCTATGTCGCCATCCTTACCTTGCACCATTTCTTGCGCATGTGAGGAGCGACGAGAACGGCGCCGGGACGGCAACTCCGGAGACAGGGGAGAGACTCGGGCTCCAAATGGCGATGCGGATTCAGCCTTCGAGGCCTCCGACTCAGCATCGCTGGATCCGCGGCTCATGTGATCGAAGTCTTGCTCTTGCTGTGATTCTGGTGACAGCCTGACTGCAGGGGGTGGGGTGCGGGCTCCAGGGATGGCATCATCGCGCGAGATACTCGCAAACGCTTCGCTATCGCGCAGCGGCGTCTGGGCTCTCTCCTCAGGGCTGGCAGGCGAGGCATCGAAACTGGCATCCGAACAAGCCGTCGAGTCTCCAGCGGACGTGCGCTTCGTCTGACAAGGAGATTGTTGGTGCGGTTCAGGATGAGCGAGGGAGTCCATGTGCAAGTCGCGTGTACGAGTTAGGTCGTCCTTCACTAGAGCCGGAGATACTGCTCGTGTGGTGCCGGTACCGATGGCAGTTTCCGACTCATTTGGACTGTGTTTGGTGCCCGTGCTATCTACGTCCAGGCTGTCAGGACCTATACTCGAAAGAACGACGGTTATTCAAGAACTTACCCAAATGGCCTGCGACGCTGGTCGTCGGTGTTGTGCATGATTGCGAGTCGAAATCTTGACCCTCATCGTCGTCTTCATCGTCGTCTTCATCGTCTGTATCGGTATCGTCGTCAGAAATAGAGATGGCGGTGTCCCTGGACTCTCCAGAAGCCGAGAGCGCCTCTTCGTCGCGCATCGATATGACGTCTGCTTGAAAAGGAGGGGAAAGGATGCTTTGCCGCAACTTTTGCAGTCCGGCACCGGAGGTCATCGAGGTCATGTTAGAGTTGCTAAGTGATTGCAGGTCAAGGGAGAAGGGAGAAGGTGTTTGCTTGGGCAGTACGATGGACCGGAAGATGGGTGGGCATTATCCAGCTTATATGCTTGCAGCTGAACCACACGAGTCCCATGGTCGGTAGGAGCCCAGTCCGGTGTCTTCCCACTGTCTCCCTTGGCTCTCTGAGATCAGGGTGAGTCGGATGGAGGAGGTCGACACGTAAGCGCTTCTCCTTCGTGCCAATCACTGCACTGCCGGGCCACACCGATGCAGCTGTGCTGGGGAAGTGATTCCCTCCTCGCCTCATCTTCTCGCACATTATCACGGGTCTCAGCCGCTCGCTGGCAAGGCAGATCTCGGGGGTGCCAGATGAGGCAGGTCGTGATGGCTGTTAGGCTGTTCAGGCACGACGCGTGGCATCCAGTTGGTCAGATAGCATCGGATAGGAAGCTTCCGACAGCATTAGCTCTTCCGTCTGACCGCGACGGAGCTCAACGCTGCGCCCGCATATGTTGATCGTCCACAGCCACGAACTTCCTGAACCATTCAGAGGACTTCAGAGCTCCAGATGCCGTCATAAACGCCTCATGATCCCGCAACAGTGAGACAACCAAGGCTGACATGCGTGCAGCACTAAGAACTCGCCGGCCTGAGCCCGTCCCCGTCTCCTCCTCTTCGCCCAATTATCCCACTCTGCATGCTGGTTTTCCCCCGTTTTTGAGGCTGGCGAGCCATCACGAGCGGCACAGGAATGGGTGAGCCGAGGACAGAGAGGTAGTAATCGAGGGGACGTCCCCCAAGCGGCGGGCATTCTCGGCAACCCCTGAACAGGGAAATGGCGACTCGGGCCCCGTCAAGCGAGTCGTGTTCACACACTTCGCCCGCTCTGCCCGCTCTAGGAGCCAATCGGGGAGCAAGTTCGTGCCAGAAGCCTCTGGAGCCGCCCGTCTCGGTTTCAGGAGGCGAGTCCGAGACAACATCCTCCATCACGCCTTGAAGGGGATTGATGAGCCACTGCGGCATTTCTGCCATTGGCTGTTCGTCTGTTGGAGGCCTCACAAGAACAAACATTGCCGTGAGATGCTCTGCCGCTGCCTGAGAAGCATCGCGGCGATGTGAGGTCTCCCGACTAGGGGTAAACCTCTAGACTGTCGATGTTGTTAGATTGCATGAGGTGAAGGTGGAAAGGAAAGCCGTACGAACTACGGAGTAGAGCTGGCAATCGCATCAAAGGACAGAGTGAACATCATGAACCGCAGAATTTTTCTCGAACCCTCCGCAAACTGGCATTGGGGACGAGGCAGTCCAACAATCCCCGCTGGAGGAGAACGTCATTCCAATGCAGAACGATGACGCGGCAGGATGGGCGACGGGAAGCTGGGCCGCAGGCAGCGATGCCTGCATAAGAGGCCAAACAGTGGATATGAATAGGCGAAGCGTGGGAAGAAGCAGAGGTCAAAGATACAAGTTCACAGGGTCCGATGAGGTCGATGTCTTATATAGGGGGCGTCACGTGATGTGCGGTTGGATGGTAGTGCGGCGAGCGCACCTTGCCTGTTTGGGCGGCACCGCTAAACCGGGGGCGGTAGCAGCGTGTCCGCGATTACCTTTTAAAAAGCTATTATTAAGTTAAGGTTTATATAAATTATAAGAATATCTTATATTTTATAATAATATAAAAACTTAATAAAAAATAATTATATTATATTAAATATTTATTAAAATTTAATTATATTATTATTTATAAAAAAGGATTAAAAAATAATAAAATAAATATTATTAATAAATAAAATAACTTTAATAATAAAAAAATTAAAATTATAAAATAATTATTAAATTTTATATCTAAAGGATATTTTAAATAAAAATATATTATATATATTTAAAAGTAATTATTATTAATAATATAATATAAATATCTTAATATACTTTATATAATAAAATAAGGAAATCTATTACTTAAGAAAATCTAAGAATATAATAATTAATTATTAAATAATAAAAAAATAAATAAATATTAAATATTAAAAGAATTATATTATAACTTAATATATAAAATCTATAAATATTTATTATATAATTATTAAGAAATTAATAAAACCCTTAAATAAATTAAAATAATATATAAATTTCCTAAAGTTAAATA